>CM029019.1:126910194-127197686 GCA_016801055.1 Panax notoginseng
ATTAAATTATAATACTATCACTTCTAAGAGAAAACATAAAAGATGAAGAAAAATTTATTATGTTTTATGAACTAAAATAGAATAAAGTTATTTAAAATGACTTATAAGTCATTCTTAATAAGTTAGTTTGACCCATATTAATGTAATATCAATTTTATCCCTATTTTATTTATTTTTTTTTATAAAAAAAACGAATTTATAAAAAAGAAGAGTAAGATGCAACGTCACTTTAATTGGCGTTAGAATTTTTATTTTTATTTTTTTATAGCTGAAGTCTTATATACTTCTTCATTTCCAACGCCGATGACAGATAATAAACATAAAAAATATTGATATTTATAAACAAGTACAAGAGATCAAAGAAATTAAAAAAAAAAGATTCCAACGTCAGTTAAAGTGATATTACATCTTACTCTTCTTTTTTACAAATTTGATTTATAAAAAATTTAAAAAAGTTATAATGCCAGTTAGTTTGACATTGGATCATATTTTTATTTTTTTCAAATTTCTTTAAAAGAATAAAATCATTTTAAAAAAATTAAGATAATTTTTTTATAATTTATTTATTTTTTAAATATTTTTTAAAATTGTTGTGGTCGGATCCGACCCCATTTTTCCCTAACACTCTGCCCGCAGCATATCCTCCCCAATCTCCTTCTAAACCATTCCATCGCATACAAATTGAAAACTCTCTCAAATACTAAGCTTCACTCGATTTAGGGTCTCACACTCTCGCTCACTACGTTTTTAGATTCCTGTATACAATATATGTTCTCCAAGCAACCAATTTTAAAGTGGAAGACTAGTAGTGATTGTTGTGAGGATTTCTTCAAAGGGTCTAATGGAATGGAGTTTGAGTGGAATAATTGGCTGTCAAAACTATTGAGATGCTGTTCGGAGGATGTAGAGGTCTCTTTCACGGCTGTGAGTGTTAGTTTACTTTTTAAATGATCACTGGCTGAGACTAGTTTGATACCTTCGGCTTCTATGGCTCCAACTCTGGATGTGGGTGACCGCATCTTAGCAGAGAAGGTATAATCAACATACAGTTCAATTACTATTTTACTTTTAAATTTACCCTTTTTATGACTTAATTTATCATTTGATTATATGGTTTTATGTAAATTGAACATACCCTTCATAACATAATTTTGTCTATTGAATAGAACTCTCTAATCTTAGCAAATAGATCTTAAAATCATGTTTTTCAAGATGTGTTCACGTGCTCCACTACTTGAATGAAAGAAAATAATATAATTCATTTGCTTAATAGACTATGAACTATGTTATGTCATGCTTGGATATTTAGGGGAAGATAGGCTATCTCTGATAAGTCCTCAATATGCCAAATTAAAGCATAAATTAGGCTTTTGATCTTAACTGCCATTGACTGATCTATATATTTTATGTAAAGAAGTGCTGAAATGGCTATTTCCATTTTAATTATTGTACGTAAGTTGCCTTGCCAATGGCATTTACACAATATGATGTACTGTCTCTAAATTTTCTATGCTAATGTATTCTTTTCTTTCTATTAATGTTTAATCCAGTATGGAGAATGCTACATATGTTTCTGTTCATTGAACTTCTGTTAATCAGTTGTGGTTGTATCCTGCAATTGTGTTGAATTTCTAATTTCTCATTCCCTCTCTATGTCGTGTCCTGCAGTGATGTTATGATTAGTTGTGAGTTTCTTTCAATTATGGTTGGGGGAGGGGGATTTGTAGGGTGGGGGATCTGAGTAGCTTCATGGATGCCTTTCTGCATCTTGATGCCTAAGAAAAGACAAGGAGATCATCCTGGGGGAGGAGTTACATGTGTTAATAGTGAAGCTTGAGTTATAAAATTATGCACGATCCTGGAAAGTTGTGCAGTAGGTGAATTCTTTTGCAGAATGTTAGGAAAAGTGGATTCAGCATTTGTAGACTTGGTGTCATGTTTGCTTTAGTTGAATAATGGAAGAGTGGATGTATAAGTTTTTTACAGGTACTTTTTTCATTTTGGATTTGCTAGTAGATATTCTCCTCATTCAAAAACAATAATAAAAGTCAAAAGAATTTATTAAATAGAAAATTTCCGTGTTAGTATCTGTATGCACCGTTCTGGCCTCTTCTATTACGTTTTTTAGCTGGCCTTCTTGCCTTAAGACTTTCAACTTCACCATTGTCTCCTCTCAATTTCATTCTTTCCATTTGATATATTTAGTACTTTATAACCACTTTTTCATCTTCAGTAGATAAAAATAAAATAAAACCAAAAATGGAGAAAATGTGGAGGGTTATATTTACGTGATTTAAATAAGTTCATTGTTCACAATTAAAGCAGGAGAAACTGGTGCTTTAGTATTGCTAAAATTAGAATGTGAGTGATATTCAGGGGCAAATTTAGTTTATTAAAGTTAGGTACAATGTAGACATGCTAACCAATCTGATTTTTATGTATTACAGGACTACTCTCTGTTAACTTTGAGGATGCTTTTGATTCATCATGTAATTTGCTTGCCTATGGGTAAATTGATTCAATTCATTTTTCAGGCAACTGTACTGATAGCTTAACCAATTGCTACACTATTAATCTCTTTTCTACTTAAAATCTCCTATTTTTCTTATGGTTAATAACTTAATGGACAGGTGGACTATTGACACAAAGTATTACACCGCTGATGTTTCTCTGTGGATGGCTCATCTGCGTGATGATATTTACCTGATTTTGTTTGATCATTCATTTGGTGTTTTAGGTTTCATATGTTTTCAGAAAGCCAGAAGTGTAAGACCCCAACTTTTATAAATAAAGACGAATTTTCTATAAATATCATTTTTGAATATTATGGAGTTAATTTGATATAATGTTATAGTTGTGGGTAGTATTTATAAATTTTACAAAGTAGGCAAGTCGTTATATAATATTCGATTGGTCAGGAAATATTCGTTTTAACAGGAAATATTCGTACAACGACACAATCATTGGTGGACCCCACAACGGAATTATTGTCCGATTGAGAAAACGACAAAAATATTTTATTAAAAATAACGGCGGAAGTTTTACCATTGTTACTGTTGAACTACTCAGTAGTAAAAGTACAGTAATACGTGTGGTTGCATAGTAATACACGGTATTGATTATTAATGCTTATGTGAGAAGTCACTCAGTTTGATTCAATTATTGTCAGTTAATAATATGAATTATTTAGCGATAATGAAGTTTTGTTTTATTCGTATTATTAACGTAATAAAACAGAAACATCTTTTTATATAAAACAGAATACTTTATTAAAGTTATTCTATAAATAGAATATAGTATATTTTACTTAAAAGATTTTTCTTTAAATATGGACCGTCAGATTAAAGTAATCAATCTGGACCGTTCATGGATTAGTTACTATGCATTCCATTTTTCTATAAATAACAGCTTATTCCTTCATTATTTCTTACGAATTAACTAAACTCTAGAGAGAGAAACTATAGAGAGAGAGAAGAAAAGTATTCTGCTACTTAACTACTTCCTTATTTCAGCTCTTCTTTAAAACGGTAAGGGGTGTTATTCTTTCTTATTCATGAAGAGAACTGTTGTTATTCCATTTCTTATTATTCTGTTAGAATAACCTGTATACGCGGTCTACTCTATACTTGGTGACATTCTTCTGTTATTCTGTTGGAACATCCTGTTTGTGTGTTTTACACCGGACCTGGTTCCGTCTTGTT
Organism: Panax notoginseng; assembly: GCA_016801055.1. Lineage (NCBI taxonomy): Eukaryota > Viridiplantae > Streptophyta > Magnoliopsida > Apiales > Araliaceae > Panax > Panax notoginseng. The sequence continues at coordinate 126,913,896 of CM029019.1, forward strand.
ATTATTCTGTTGGAACATCCTTTCTGTGTGTTTTACACCGGACCTGGTTCTGTCTTGTTATTATTCTGTTGGAACATCCTGTCTGTGTGTTTTACACCGGACCTGGTTCCATTATTTATTATTATTCTATCGGAATATCATGTCTGTGCATTTACGCCGGACCTGGTTCCATTGTTTATTATTCTGTCGGAATATCCTGTCTGTGCGTTTACGCCGGACCTGGTTCCATTATTTATTATTCTGTTAGAATAACCTGTTTGTGCGGTCTATCGCATGTATGGTGATTTCTTTTGTTATTCCATTCGTTATTATACTCAGTTGGTTAAGTTTTAACTTCTATACTCCATAAAATTAGTGAAATATCCTTGATAATTGTGATTCATCCAGTATCTTTTCATGAAAATATTCTTCTAAGTATTCTTGAATTTTACTCCACAAAGCAGTATCGTGTTGACAATTTGGACGTTGTTAATTCTTGGATAAATTAATTCTTGAACTTGTTTTATTGAATTCTTATATCATTGTCATCATCCTCATGTTTATAAAATGTTGAAAGTCATATGTGGCTTGTAGTGCATAGATGGACTTGGTATGATTATGACCAGGGATTATTCGGTATAATCATGACTGTAATGTTACAAATGATGTGTTAAAAGTCGTCATTGGCCCGTAGTGCATTAATGGACAGTTGTTGGCATGATCATGACCATTAATGAATACACGAATATCCTTGTCCGTAGTGCAGGGGTGATTCGATGATGTGGATTATTTTATTAAGCTGAGTCCCATCGATAAAAGTGTTGAAAAACATTTTAAATCATAAAAGATAGTAGAGTTTATTTTCTACTTGACTCTTTTAATGGATTGCTTGTTCCGCTGCAGTTAAACTCGATGTCTATTATATTTTATCAGTGTAACACTGTTGAAGGCTAATGATAATTTATTCTGCATTATCTTAGTCATAATATTTCTTACTGGGCTAGTTGAGCTCACCCTTTCTTTCACTGTTCTCTTCAGGAAATGAGAATATAGCTGGGACGAGTAAGGAAACGGAGTGATGGTCCAGAGGATAGCATTAGTAGTCCTCACTATTATGTGAAATAGTGTGATAATAATTGTAATGAGGACTCCTTTTGAGTATGAATACTCTCTAGAAGACAATATTTGTATTCAAACTCACAGATTATGTTTGGTCGTATTGTACACGACAGTTGTATTAGTAAGTTGTATTTGTATTCTATACTATGTATCTGACGACCCAAGATGGGTGATGTATACCTAATTTTGGGGGCGTCACAGTTGGTATCAAAGCTTAGGGATATGATCCCTGGCTAAGATGTGAGAATAGAACTAGGAGGGGAGAGACGGGGAATTCCTTCGCTAGTATGACCTACCTAAGTTTATTTGCATGGTATTTAATTGGTCGGTCATAATATAAGGATAATATATGACATATCAATTAACTTTTATTTTGTGGCAGTATCTGAAAATGGCATCTGAGAATGTTGAGAATAGCAATGGAGCACAAACGATTGTTGATTCACCACATATCAATAATCAGGATAATGTGCATCAGGAAGGTGACAATCCTCATGCAAACAACAACACTGACCAGATGATGAATGATGGAATGTTCAGAAACTTTATGCAGTTCATGCAACAGCAGGCGAGAGCGGCTCCTGTCCAAAATATAAGTGGAAACACTGAAAACTCTCGGACGGTCACCGCTAAACAGTTCAAGGAGCTGGGACCACCAGAGTTTATGGGAGAGCCAAAACCACTTATAGCGGAAACATGGATAAAGCATATTACCAAGATATTTGATGTCTTGGGATGCTCCGAGGAGCAAAAGGTTCCCTTTGTCGCCTTTATGTTGCGAGGAGAGGCAGATTACTTGTGGGAATCGATTAAGCGTACTCAACCTGTCGCACTGAAGATATCTTGGGAGAAGTTCCAAGAGCTGTTCAATGACAAATACTTTCCTGAAAGTGTTTGCCACATGAAGGAGGTGGAGTTCATCAAAATGGAGCAGAATAATATGACCGTGTCGCAGTATGAGGCTAAATTTGCTGAGTTGTCCCGGTTTGCGTCCCACTTGGTAGATAATGAAGAGCGAATGACGCGAATGTTTTTACGAGGTTTGAAACCTGAGATACGTCAACATATTATTTCTCATAAACTGTGTTTGTATTCAGATGTTGTGAATAGGGCTCAGTTAGTGGAGCGCGATAACGAGTCAACGCAACCAAAAGAGAGCAGTCGCCAAAATGATAATAGCAGTGAGAGCAGTCATCGAAGTGGTGACAACAAGCATGGAGGGAATCAACAGGCCAGAAATGGTAACCACTTCGGTGGTAATCAGGGCCAAAACAATAAGAATGGTCATTTCAAGAAGAGGAGATTCAACAATGATGGAAAGACGTCAGCACCAGCACCCGTTGTTAAGGACGGAGAACGACCACCTATCGTATGTTTTAAATGCGGAGGGGAGGGGCACATCAGTCCAAACTGCGCGATGCCGTCTAAAGCATGTTACAATTATGGAAGAGAAGGTCATTTAGCTCAATTTTATCGTTTACCAAAAACAAGTTCAGCCAAGATGGAGACACCAAAGGCCGTTCCAGAAAAGTCAAAACCGGTAGTGCAAGGGAGAACGTTTGTTGTGACCTCCCAGAAAGCAAGGAACCCGATTGAGGTCATCACGGGTAAGCTTATCATAAACTCTAACGAAGTCTATACTTTATTTGATACTGGTTCTACCCATTCTTTTATTTCTCCTACTTGCGCTCATCGATTAAATTTTACTCCGGAGGAATTAGACTTTGATTTATCTGTTGAAACGCCATTGGGAGAAACCTTCATTACATCCACGGTTTATAAGTCTTATTTGGTTTAAGTTGGTACCCACACATTACCTGTCGATTTGATTTCATTAAAAATACTTGCATTTGACCTGATTCTAGGGATTGATTGGTTAACTACTCATCATGCAAAAATTGATTGTTTTCGTAAGGTTGTTAGCTTTCATATTCCTGATCGACCTATTATGCGAATTCAAGCAACCAAACCATTAAAATCAATCGCTGTCATCTCAAGCCATAAAGCTATTCGTTTATTAAAAAATGGATGTCAAGCTTTCTTAGCTCATGTCACGGATCTAAATAAAAATACATCAGTTTTGAATGATATTTCTGTTGTTAATAAATTCCCTGACGTATTCCCTGAAGAACTTCCTGGCCAACCCCCAGAGCGTGAAATTGAATTTTGTATCGACCTTGAACCCGGTACAAAACCCATTTCCAAAGCCCCATATCGAATGGCTCCTATTGAACTTCAGGAGTTAAAGATCCAACTGCAGGAATTGTTAGACATTGGCTTTATTCGTCCTAGTACTTCTCCTTGGGGTTCTCCTGTGCTATTCGTGAAGAAGGAAGATGGAAGTATGCGACTTTGTATTGATTATCGGGAGTTGAATCATGTCACCATCAAAAATAGGTACCCATTGCCACGTATTGATGACCTGTTTGACCAGTTGCAAGGAGCACAATTCTTTTCAAAGATCGATCTTCGTTCTGGATATAATCAGCTGAAGGTTAGAACTGAGGATATTCCAAAGACGACTTTTAGAACTCGGTACGGGCATTATGAATTCCTAGTCATGTCCTTTGGATTGACTAATGCTCCTGCTGCCTTCATGGATATGATGAACCGGGTATTCAAGGAATATTTGGATCATTTTGTGGTCGTCTTTATTGATGACATCCTTATTTATTCCAAATGCCGTGAAGATCATGAGCAACACTTGAGGCTGGTACTCCAAAAGCTTCATGAATACAAGCTTTATGCCAAGTTAAAAAAATGCGAGTTCTGGCTAGAGGAGGTAGCATTCCTTGGGCACGTAGTATCAAGTCGTGGAATATCGGTTGACCCAGCAAAGATTGAAGCTATTCAAAGCTGGAAGAAACCTAAATCAGTGACCGAAGTACGTAGCTTTCTTGGTTTAGCTGGTTATTATCGGAGATTCGTGGAAGGATTTTCTCGAATCGCTACTCCATTAACTCAGATGACTCGGAAAGATACAAAGTTCGGTTGGAGCGAAGAATGTGAGCAGAGTTTTCAAGAACTCAAGAAGAGACTCATTTCAGCACCTGTTCTAACAATACCATCTGGCTCGGAGGGATTTGTCATCTACAGTGATGCTTCGAGCAAAGGGTTGGGATGCGTTCTCATGCAACATAAAAAAGTCATAGCCTATGCATCAAGACAACTCAAGGAATATGAGAGGAATTATCCTACTCATGATCTAGAGTTGGCAGCTGTTGTATTTGCACTTAAAATTTGGAGGCATTAATTGTATGAGGAGAAGGTGGAGATCTTTACGGATCATAAAAGCCTCAAATATTTCTTCACTCAAAAGGAACTCAACATGTGACAACGACGTTGGCTTGAACTATTGAAAGATTATGATCATACCATTCAATACCATCCTGGAAAAGCGAACGTGGTAGCTGACGCATTGAGTAGAAGATCATATGCAAGTACGAGTGCAATATTGTCAACACAAAGGCCCATTTTGTGTGACTTGCAAAGGATGGAGATAGAGTTAAAGACTCCAGGGACCCATGTGATGATGTCGAATATACGAGTAGAACCAACTTTAATCGATAAAGTTAAAGCTGCTCAAGCTACAGACCTGGAGCTGATGCGTATAAGGAAGAAAGTGAAAGAAGGTACTATGCCGAAAGCAAGAATCGATGAAGAAGGAATACTTCGAGTCAACTCCAGACTTTGTGTTCCTAACAACCCTGATTTAAAGTATGAAATCATGATGGAGGCGCACAACACACCGTTTGCAATCCATCCTGGAAGTACCAAAATGTATCATGATCTTCGTCATACATTTTGGTGGAGCAATATGAAGAGAGAGATAGCGTTGTTTATCTCAAGGTGTCTAACTTGTCAACGAGTCAAAGCGGAGCATCAAGTACCAAAAGGTCCATTGCAACCACTTGAAATTCCAGAATGGAAGTGGGAGCACATTACCATGGATTTCGTTACCGGTCTTCCTAAGGTTTCTCAAGGTATAGATGCGATTTGGGTCATTGTTGATAGATTGACCAAGTCTACTCATTTCTTACTGATACGAGAAACTTATACACTTGAGCGTCTTGCTCGTATGTACATAAACGAGATTGTAAGACTGCATGGTATGCCAGTATCCATAGTTTCTGATCGAGACCCAATATTCACTTCACAATTTTGGGTTAGTTTACAAAAAGTTAGGGGCACAGATTTACGATTTAGTTCGGCATATCATCCTCAGACGGACGGACAATCAGAGAGGACTATTTAAACTCTAGAAGATTTATTAAGACTCTGTGTCTTTAACTTCAAGGGAAGTTGGGACAAGTTCTTACCATTGGTGGAGTTTTCCTACAACAACAGTTATCAAGCAAGTATTGGCATGGCTCCATTCGAAGCATTGTATGGAAGAAAATATCGTTCTCCAGTATGCTGGGATGAGGTGGGTGAAGCAACGTTGCTGGGACCGGAGTTGGTACGTATGACTACAAAAAAGATTCAAACGATCCGACAACGTATAAAAATCTCACAAGATCGACAAAAGAGTTATGCTGATCTTCATCGAAAGGACGTGGAATTTGATATAGGAGATCATGTGTTCTTACGTGTTGCTCCATGGAAAGGAGTTACGAGATTTGGAAAAAGAGGAAAGCTCAATCCTCGATTTATCGGTCCATTTTTAATCCTCGATCGAGTAGGAACTGTGGCTTATAGACTCGCTTTACCGCCAAGTATGTCTCGTGTTCATAACGTTTTTCACATATCCATGTTACGCAAATATGTGGAAGACCCGAACCACATTATTGAGTTAGAACCAGACGAAATAGCGGAGGATTTGACGTATGAAGAAGTTCCTGTTCAAATCTTGGAAAAGAAGGATCATATTCTACGCTCCAAGGTTATACCTCAAGTCAAAGTTTTGTGGAGAAACCACGATGTTGATGAAATGACTTGGGAGTTAGAATCTGAAATAAAACCAAGGTATTCTTACCTCTTCGACATACCAGGTACGTACCCTAATTTCGAGGGCGAAATTTCATAAGAAGGGGAGGTTGTAAGACCCCAACTTTTATAAATAAAGATGAATTTTCTATAAATATCATTTTTGAATATTATGGAGTTAATTTGATATAATGTTATAGTTGTGGGTAATATTTATAAATTTTATAAAGTACGCAAGTTGTTATATAATATTCGATTGGTCGGGGAATATTCGTTTTAACAGGGAATATTCTTACAACGGCACAATCATTAGTGGACCCCACAACGGAATTATTGTCGGATTGAGAAAATGACAAAAATATTTTATTAAAAATAACGGCGGAAGTTTTACCATTGATACTGTTGAACTACTCGGTAGTAAACGTACAATAATAGTGTGGTTGCATAGTAGCACACGATATTGATTATTAATGCTTATGTGAGAAGTCACTCAGTTTGATTCAATTATTGTCAGTTAATAATATGAATTATTTAGCGATAATGACGTTTTGTTTTATTCGTATTATTAACGTAATAAAACAGAAACATCTTTTTATATAAAACAGAATACTTTATTAAAGTTATTCTATAAATAGAATATATTATATTTTATTTAAAAGATTTTTCTTTAAATATGGACCGTCAGATTAAAGTAATCAATCTGGACCGTTTATGGATTAGTTACTACGCATTCTATTTTTCTATAAATAGCAGCTCATTCCTTCATTATTTCTTACGAATTCACTGAACTCTAGAGAGAGAAACTATAGAGAAAGAGAAGAAGAGTATTCTGCTACTTAACTACTTCCTTATTTCAACTCTTTTTTAAAACGGTAAGGGGTGTTATTCTTTCTTATTCATGAAGAGAACTGTTGTTATTCCATTTCTTATTATTCTGTTGGAATAACCTGTATACGCCGTCTACCCTATAGTTGGTGACATTCTTCTATTATTCTGTTGGAACATTCTGTCAGTGTTTTACACCGGACCTGGTTCCGTTTTTATTATTATTCTGTTGGAACATCCTGTCTGTGTGTTTTACACCGGACCTAGTTCCGTCTTGTTATTATTCTGTTGGAACATCCTGTCTGTGTGTTTTACACCGGACCTGGTTCCATTATTTATTATTCTGTCGGAATATCATGTCTGTGCGTTTACGCCGGACCTGGTTCCATTATTTATTATTCTGTCGGAATATCCTGTCTGTGTGTTTACGTCGGACCTGGTTCCATTATTTATTATTATGTCGGAATATCCTGTCTGTGCGTTTACGCTGGACCTGGTTCCATTATTTATTATTCTGTTGGAATAACCTGTCTGTGCGGTCTATCGCATGCATGGTGATTTCTTTTGTTATTCCATTCTTTATTATACTCAGTTGGTTAAGTTTTGACTTCTATACTGTATGAAATTTGTGAAATATCCTTGATAATTGCGTTTCATCCAGTATCTTTTTATGAAAATATTCTTCTAAGCATTCTTGAATTTTACTCCACAAAGCAGTATCATGTTGACAATTTGGACGTTGTTAATTCTTGGATAAATTAATTCTTGAACTTGTTTTATTGAATTCTTATATCATTGTCATCATCCTCATGTTTATAAAATGTTAAAAGTCATCTGTGGCCTGTAGTGCATAGATGGACTTGGTATGATTATGACCAGAGATTATTCGGTATAATCATGACCGTAATGTTATAAATGTTGTGGTAAAAGTCCTCATTGGCCCGTAGTGCGTTGATGGACAGTTGTTGGCATGATCATGACCATTAATGAGTACACGAATATCCTTGGCCGTAGTGCAGGGGTGATTCGATGATGTGGATTATTTTAATAAGCTGAGTCCCAGCGATCACAATGTTGAAAAACCTTTTAAATCATAAAAGATAGTAGAGTTTATTTTCTACTTGACTCTTTTAGTGGATTGCTTGTTCCGCTGCAGTTAAACTTGATGTCTATTATATTTTATCAGTTTAACCTTGTTGAAGGCTAATGATAATTTATTCTGCATTATCTTAGTCATAATATTTCTTACTGGGCTAGTTGAGCTCACCCTTTCTTTCACTGTTCTCTTCAGGAAATGAGAACGTAGCTGGAGCAAGTCGGGAAACGGAGTAATGGTCCAAATAATTGTATTAGTTAGTAGTCCTCACTATTCTATGTAATGGTGTGCTAATAAATGTAATGAGGACTCCTTTTGAGTATGAATACTCTCTAGAAGATAATATTTGTATTCAAACTCGCAGTTTATGTGTTGTCGTATTGTACACGACAGTTGTATTAGTAAGTTGTATTTGTATTCTGTACTATGTATTTGACGACCCAAGATGGGTGATGTATACCTAATTTTGGGGGCGTCACACTGGATGTGTATAAGTCAAGCTATGAAGATTAGAAGGAGAAAAGGTTCAAAAATCGCGAGAACAGTGAACTTCAGAGTCTCGTTTCTACTAACGGGTGCAGCTGCGATGTGCCTTAAGTTATTTGGGGCACAGCTACCCTATAGGGCATAGCTGCACTGTGCCCAAGGCTTAATTGGGTGCAGATGCGCCCAAAGTGTGTCAGGTGTGACTATTTTGACCTATTTTAGTAAAATAGGCATAACATTTTTATATGAACTCCGATTGAGGCGATTCAAGATGATCCGGAACGAGAACGAATAGGCATACAACTTTTATGCTTTAAGTTTTTCAATTTGAGGTGGGAAACATGGGTCAAAATGGTCATCTTTAGAACTATTGTGTTTTCAAAGGCAATCAGAGGGCGTCGGGCATGCACATATGCAAGTGTAGTGCTCTTGACGATAAAAGATGTTATTCTAAGTTATGAAACATGAATGTTAGTAAACATAATGGTGCTTAAAATTAATAAATGATGTATTAGATATGTTATATAAGCATACTAAGCATACACAAGAAAGACAAATCTGGATTGTGACGAATGAACGTTGAAACGCCGTAACAAATGTTAATGAACGTAAAAAGTGTTTTAAGTCAAATGAAATGAATATTATAAGATATGAAATGAGTTTAATATAAAACTAATAATGATTCCTAGCAAGACGTAAACACTTGAATCAAACTTCGAGTATAAAATATAGTGAGATATAAGTCAAAAGTTAACATAATCAAATTGAACATTGTGTATTGATTAATAAGATGGGTTATGGGATGTAGAGTAAATCTTACATTACAAATACTATGTGTTGCTATGTGATTAATAGTTGATGTGTATGATTATATAATTGTGTAGGGCATGTGAAGTGCAGATAACTGTAAGCTGTTAAACTATTATAAGTAAACAATGATCAAGGAAAGTCTTTCAGTTTCTATTTGTTATGTGAACTTGAAGATGAACTGTTTTAAATCTTTGTTGCAAAGAGCATGATGTTTTCTATATATATTGAAAATTACGAAACGTTAAAGTTAATTTATGAGTACATTGATTGAATAATGAATGTTGATTGAGTATGGAACTTAATCTTTATACTTATTATATGAACTACAACATGCATGTTATATGTTGAGCATGTTATTTATATACTTTGGCTGAGTTATTATTATGTGAACCATGTTTAAGATTCCGAATAATGTATTAATGTTGAATTGTAATATCGTTTTGCGATGTAAACTCTTGTAGTATTAAAATGATTCTGAGATATTTATATATAAATGTTGAAAGTTTTGGGAACGAGAATTGTTTGTAATAGAAAATTTTAATTATTTCGCAAATTTCAATGGTTGAATTATCGTTTAATGATTTAAAATTAGAGGTTGAATGTATTGTTAACAACCGAAGTTGAGAATTAAATTATTTAAATTTTGGGGTCGTTACACTTTCTTAGTAATATTATTATCAATATTTATTCGTAAAATTCACGGTTCTTACATCCGCACCCCTTATAAAAAATTTCGTCCTCAGAATTGGTACAAAGTTACACAAATAGATGGGGATAATCCCTACGCATCTTACCTTCTAATTCCCACGTGGCCTCTTCGGCGTCGTGGTTTCGCCAAAGTACATTTACAGAAGATATAACTTTATTTCTTAACGTTTGCTCTTTCCTATCTAACATTTGGACATGAATTTCTTCTAATGCCATATTCTTCTCCACTTGAATGGGCTTGTAGGAAATCACGTGTTTGTAGTCAGGCTTGTACGGACGAAACACGGAGATGTGAAAGACGTTATAGATGTGCTCCAACTCGGGTGGTAATGGAACTTTATATGCCACTTCGCCCACTCGCTTTAATATCTCGAATGTTCCTATAAACCTCGTGATAAGTGGGTTTTATACCTACTTATTGGATATCAATTCACGCGAACTATGCCTATCTTAAGTACATTTTAGTGTGTTTTTAGTTGAATTTTATTTATTTAGCATTGCATGTACTTAGAACTTCCTTTGGTGCAAAAGTGCATGATATGGCATAATTTGGTGATGTTAGATGGCATGAGGCCAATGGACACATGACGTAAGGAACAAATGTAAATATGCAACTGAGAATGGATGAAGGAAGAGTAGCTTGACAAAGATGCAATGGCAGCAGGACAAAGTAGTAGCAGCAGCAGAGCCAGAATCCAAACTGCAGAAGCCGCGCGGCTACACAGGTCAACACACGCGCGCCCGCGCGATCATTCGAATTACACAGACTTGACACACGCGCGCCCGCACGAGGAATACCAAGGAGGAGCGCGTGCGGGCGCGCGTGTGTCAAGTCTGTATAATCCAAATGATCGCGCGGGCGCGCGTGTGTTGACCTGTGTAGCCGCACGGCTTTTACAGTTTGGATTCTGGCTCTGCTGCTGCTACTGCTTTGTCCTGCTGCCATTGCATCTTTGTCAAGCCACTCTTCCTTCATCCATTCTCAGTTGCATATTTACACTTGTTCCTTGCGTCATGTGTCCATTAGCCTCATGCCATCCAACATCACCAAATTATGCCATATCCTGCACTTTTGCACCAAAGGGAGTTCTAAGTACATGCAATACAAAATAAACAAAATGCAACTAAAAACACACTAAAATGTACTTAAGATAGGCATAGTTCGCGTGAATTGATATCCAATAAGTAGGTATAAAACCCACTTATCAAATACCCCCAAACTTGAACTATTGTTTGCTCTCAAGCAATGCATACACATAAAACACTAAAAATGCAACTACATGCTATGCCACTAAATCATGTTGCAAATGAGTCTCACATTGTGCCAGCCATAACAAAATTTTAGTCCAAAATGCCTCAGCGAATTATCCAGATTCAAGAATGCAAATTCAAACCAAACTATAGGCATAATATCATACACTCAGATAATTTATATATGCTATAGAGATGCTGTGTGTGTGTGTGTGTGTGTTGTGTTCACCAAAACTTGATTTAAGCAAAGAATACACGTGCTAAACTGCTCACAACAGCAAATTACAGTCTAAATCAATACTCATGTATACTTATTCAACAAAGATTGTTCCAACATATCAAAGCAAACTAAGGTGCAACAATGGGCTTAAATGCTTTATTGCTACTCACGAGGGCGATTTTCGCTCTTTCTCGCGGTGTTTATTTCTATTTTTTTTCACATGACTATGCAATGCCTTATTCCATTAGGCAAACACTGCTACCCCTTAGCGAGCTTTCAACCAACAACTCCCAGACCATGAAAGACCTTAGGGTGCTAGGTGTTAAGACACCCCTACAGACATACTTACTCAAGTAGCCAGGGCCCCGAAATAAGACTAGCCACGTTATTATATTTTCTTTTCTTTTTATACATAGCATACCCATGTTTTCCCAAAGTTTGAATATCATTGTTTTAAACAGTCTAAGTTCACTTTCCACATATTTCCCTTTTTAAAACTACATTTTCTATCAAGCACTGCAACACCTAATTCTTATACCTACAAGTGATTGTGAACACATCCGTGCAAACCAAAAGCATCTAAACATCAACATGAATTTCATCGTGTAAAACATTATAACTAGGTTCATGTTATCCAAAGTACTCAACAATCCTTTAAAATTTACTATCATCATTGGCTTAGATAAAATTTCCATAAAGCTAGACTTTGTGAGACATGCAAACTAAAAATATCCTAAAACAAGTAATAATAACTAAAACTTAAAAAATTTCTACAAATTTTATCTAACACATAAACATACAAAATTTAAACTAAACATGCAGCTTTAAAGCAAACATGCAGATACTGTATGCACTATACTACTACCCCAATACTCCCAAACTTATAATATTCAATGTCCCAATAAATGAAGGTAAAGGGTTAACGAAAACTCCCCTAATGATCAGTCGCACCACCCTCTTCGGGTGGTGAATCTGGTGGTGGATATGGCTAAGCTGTCCCGAACTAAGGCCGCTCTAGCATTGTCCCCTGCTGTGCAAAAGCCTCTGCCAATGACCTTGTCAACCCCGTTGCAAATGCTGAAAAATTATCGTACATGGCGTCGACTTTTCGCTCCAACCTTCGGAGCTGTCGATCCCCAGTAGCAAAGGGAAATTGGGTTGACGAGCCTGCCTCATCTGTCTGAGAGGGCTGATGTGGTGGCTCTGGGAAACTGGGCTGGATAATAAATCCTAATCCTCTCGGATGCGGTTCACCACCCGTCCAATCCTTGAACTTGGCAATAGTTGCATGAGTGATGTCGTGGCTCGGGTTCTACAGCTGCTCATTATTCCACGGGACTCCTTTTTTGGGTACAAAGCATTGCTGCCACAGACGCATGTGGAGTACTCCCAGTAGTGCTCCCCCGTAAATAACGCAACATGTTTTGATGAATTATGTGGCCGACGTCAATGTACTTGCCTTGGATGATGCCCCACAAAATGATAGCCCGCTCAGTGGTTATTTCATGTTGGTGAGCTGACAGAACTAATTTGGCACAGACAAACAGATTCCACGCTTTGGCATATCGATTCAAGGTGGACGCTGGAAAAGATTTTGGCTCAGTCGTCCCTACCTTATAATTCCATTTGGTGCCCGAAATGCACAATTCAGCAATCACGAGTTCTAGATTTATTTCTAAATGCGCACCTTATACCCAATTAGCAGACCCGATCGGCGGTGCGTCAATTATTCTGAAGACTGCTGTAAGACCCCAAATTTTATGAAATAAAAGTATTCAATTTTTCTTATAATTACTATTCAGTAAATGGTTAAATTGATAAAAGTTTAAAGTTATGGGCGAAATATAATTTTTTTTTCAAAATAAGCAAGTGGTTATAAAATAATCATTGTTGTCGGGGAATATTCGTTTGGTCGTGGAATATTCTTTCTGTCGGGAAATATTCGTACGACGGAGCAGCTATTTGTGGGCCCCATAACGAATAACTGTCGGGTGAAAAAAATGATAAATTTGAGTTTTTACAAATAAAGGCGTAGTTGTTACCGTTAACACTGTCGGAATACCCGGTGGTTAAAATACAGTAATACGCGTTATTGCACAGTAGCACACGGTATTGCATAGTATTTTTGAAATTATTGATTCTTACGTAAGAAGGCACTACTCAATAATTGTTACAGTAATTACTGTTCAATATTTTATTTTATTGATTCAATAATTACTACGTTGAAATTTTATATTATTGTTGTTCAATAATTGTCACTGCACAGTATTTTCCATTATCAGATCAATAATTCATATTATTTGAATAATATTATTAGATAACATTATTGACAATGTCTAGAAAATTATGTCCAAGGAGAGGTTTGGTCACCTAATTGCGCGCCAGTAAGGAAAAATTCTTATTGGAAAGCCCTGTCTTTCCTGGGAACGGCCTGGTTGTCATAAATGTGATTCTGTAATATTATTTGTGAATAATTAATTATTTTATGTGGATATAAATGAGGGATATATTTTTCTGGTTAAAAATGAAGGAGTTAATGTTGAGGTTTTTATCCGTATTTTTGTCGGAATGGAGGTATTAAAAATCAGGGTTTTTGAGATATTTTGCGGGGGTTATAATTTTTAATCCGACCGTTGGATGGTGGTAAATTTTAGATATGTTATACATATATAAGTTGAGTATATGCCCACAAATTTTGAACCGTTAAAAATGAACGTATGATTTATTATGAATTTTACAAGACGACTGGTTCAGAAATTGTTGAATTTTCGGAGTTTATCATTTTGATAAAAAATTCTAGAATTGGTGGGCCCCACTTGTGGTTGGTGAAAAAATATGCTGAATTATATTTCAAATGTGGTGGGTGGGAATAGTAGCAGGTAAAGCTATCAGGTTGCAGGTCAAGCCTACTAAAATTTTCCTATAAATAGAGGGCTAAGTTAGAATTGAAAATCACACCAGAAACAAGTTTTTTCTCTTTCTCTCTCTATATTATGAAGCATATTTTGTGAGTATTTAGATACTTTGAGATTTGCTATTCAGTGTAAGTTTCCTTCGGCTTTGCATACCGATCAGAAGTACTGCTCTTTTGAGGTAAGGGATAGTAAGGAATTTTAAGGGTTGTTATATTTTTCAGTTTCGTAATTTTTCTGACCTTCAAAAATTCTGGAAAAATTTGAAATGATATTTTGATGAGTTTTCTTGATTGTGTCCAAAAATGGTGATTTTTGGATGTATAAATTGAGAGTTATGAATTTTATGAGAAAAGACTATTTTAAAAGTAATCGCTTATAATTCCTTGTGGTTAACTCCAAAATTGATGAAATTTTTATTGGGAGTACATGTATATGATAGAAGTATGCTCTGTAAATTTTAGAATTTTTGGACAAAAGTACAATTTATGATAAATGTCTAAATATTCGGCGGTTTTGGCCATATGAAAAATAGTAAATGAGTTTTAAAAATTCTGAGAAAAATATATGTTCAACATGGGACTATATTCTGCTAAATTCCAGAAAAGAAATATTTTTAGAACTGATTTGGTATTTTTCATGAAAATGGTCTAGTTATGAGTAAATGAATTAAATATGTTTTGTGAAGTAAGAAAATTGAAAAATAGGATTTTATGACTTGAGAATCCTATATGAGGTATATGCAGATTTTTGATGAGAGTTTTGGTTATTGGTGATAAAATCTTATGAGTTTGGCATTTTAGAATGATTAAATGCATTATTTAGTAAAGTGTAAACAATTAAAATAAATTGTTTATAAGCTTAAGAAATATTATTCTTTCAATATCATTATATCGAAATATTGGTATGTATTTTATTGTGGAATTTTTACCTTTTTGTGTCGAGTTTACTATTCATGAGTTATTATTCACGAGTTACTATTTACGATAAAATTGGTTTCTTTTTCTGACCAAATTATAGTTGGTTTATGAATATTACTCTTGAGATTAAATCTATATGTTGATTATATTGATTTTATCATCATATATAACATTTTTATAACCCTAATGATGATATTTCTCTTTGACTTGAGTGTAAAGATGGGTAGATTTCTGGTATGATCATGACTATGGGTTTTCTTTGGCCAGTAGTGCAAAGTTGAATTGTTGACTGGTATGATCATGACCATTGAATTTATAAGTGAATATCTTTAGCTTAAGTGCAAAGGTGAATTGATCAACATGGTTATAATTATTGTTTATATAAATTCTGAAATGATTATATATTTATTTGAAATATTAATATCTTTGGCCTGTAGTGCAAAGAAGAAATATTGATGAATATCTTTGGCCTGTAGTGCAAAGATGAATTATTGATGAATATATTTGGCCCGTAGTGCAAAGATGACATGTTGTTGAATATCTTTGGCCAGTAGTGCAAAGATGAACAGATGTTGAGATAAACATGACCAACTGGTGATACAAATGAATATCTTTGGCCGTAGTGCAAAGATGAAGTTATTAGTATGATTATGAACAGGAAATATGATTTGGTGTAACCATGATCTTTGATGTTTCAGGTAAAGATAGGTGATGAAAATTATCTTCGTCCTGGATGAGAAGAGGAATTTAGAACTACAGTTATGATTATGAGTTATTCATATGATTGTGGACCAGAATTGTTGATTGATGTTACAGGGATAAAACATTGTTGATGGATTTTTAACATGGAGAAGATAATAGACTTTATAGTCTATTTGACTCTTCTAATGGATTGCTCGTTGTGACGAACGAGAATTTTGTAAATTAATTTTAAAATTTATTGAGTTAAATAAATATTTTCGATGATTTAATTATTGGATTAAATAATTAATTGATGCAATTGTGGTAGATTAATTTAATTATATGTGTTGCATTTATTAATATAATGTATAGAATTTTATTATGTAATTATGTGAGGTTAATGAATTAAATGAATTATTTAATTAAGCATGATGTTACTTTAATTAATGTAATTATTAATTAAAGATTTAATAAATTGATATTATTTATTAATGGGATAATTAATTATGTGACTATGTGAAACTATGAGAAATTATTATATTTTATTTATGTTAAATTAAATAAGATATGAGTTTATTTTATGAATTGGGTGTGACATTTTCAAACTATATGATAAAAGGTTTATTAAAATAAAGAGTTTTGTGTCTCGTTTGTAGCCAAACATGGCACTATGGGAGTTGAGGGCAGTTACCCATGACTGGGCAACTGACCACCAACGCGTCTTTTTTTCACAGGACGTCTTCTCCTCATTCATTAATTGCCCAAGTCTGTAAAAGAGAAGGAGAGCATTTGAGAGTTCAGAGAGAAAGTGAGAATTTGTGAGAGATATTATAAGTATTTAATTAACAGGTACTTGTAGAAAGCTTTCATTAACCATCTCCTAACCTATACTCTAGGTAATTCTACCAAACCCAATTTCTACATTTACGTCTCATAAATTGGCTTTTATATTGTTCTGTAAATCTCTGTATTTGGGAGATATGAGATGATTGTAATTTTATGTATGTGTTAATATGTATCAATTCGTGTTTAATTACATATATTACATGATTTCATATCATCAAGTTCATGAAAGTATGTCGCACGTATGTTTTTCAAAATAAACAGAGTACGTGATATGGCCATATGGCCATATATGTGATAATTGATGTATTGATTATATTTTATCCATAAATTTTACACCCTTATATTATTGAGCATGTTAATACGAAGAGATCAAGCCTTAAACGAACGGATTCGGTGTTATAACGAATCCGTACGGCTAAATTATGTGTTTTGTTCAAAAAACTTCAAGAACATCAAGAACAACCCATTTTTACATGATTTAATTCTGTGATTAAGTGTTTTAAATGGTTAAAATCACTTTATATATGTTGGGTTATGATTATACATGAATTATAACATATGGGTATGACTGAATTCGTTTTGTAATATTTAAAATTGAAATTTTTGGCTGTGTTCTGCAATTTTCGCGAATTGCAGAATTGTTTCTGGCTTGCCGCGTCGCGGCGCCAGTCCAATGCTTTAAGCCGCGCGCCGCAGCGCCACCACGCCGCAGCGCCCGAAGTCCAGCCGCAGCGCCACGGCGCCACAGCTCCAAGTGTCCGGCCGCAGCGCCATCGCGCCGCAGCGTGAAGCCTTAGTACAAACAGTGGCGCCGCAACGCCACTCCCCAGAAAATTTAGAAATGTATTTTAAAAAAATGTTTAAGTCTAACAATGTGTTAGTGGAGTATTGTAATGAACATGTAAACATGTTAGAAGAATAATGTGATGATAAAATAGTTGTATAACATGTAAATAACATAATTACATGTGAATTAAATTATTGATTACATAATTAGATTATTATTCATGAAGTGGTATTATGTGGCAGTAAATGTGATAAAGTGATTAAGTATAGTCAATAAATCAAAGTAGACAAAGAGAATGAGTTTTTGATGAACAATTAAGTTATAATTAACTGGTATTGTGTATATGAATGGAATGTAGGATTTAATTCAAAGAACGTGCTTAGTTAAAGTGTAATCTACGCACGAGGCAAGTATCATATCCCTAACTCCATTCTATTGAGCAAGTTTATTTAAACTTAAACGTTACTCTTATGTTGAGCAAGTTTCCCTAACCCTACCTGTCATTATTGTTCAAGTTTATTATTTACCTTGAATAAATTATCCTTGTTATTATTCAAGTTCAAGCATGATATTAAAGATTAATTATCTTTCCAAAGCATGATTCAGTTATACAATAATTGTCCTATTGTATACTTTTGAGATTTTTATCAAATATCATTTATTGTTGAACCTTATTAGACTAGTGAACCTTATTGATTCAACTAGTCCATAGTTGATGAGCGTTCTAAATTTCAGAACCCTTGATGAATTTATCCAAACCAAACTTCCTTTGGTGCGGACTCGAATGTCAAACTGAGATGAACAACCTTGTATAGGGGATTATTTACGCTTTAGCGTTAAGATATTGTGCACAGTATGGTACTAAGGGCTAATCCCCCTAAGTACGAGAAGAAAGTCCATAGTCTTATGACTGTTAAAGGTTTCAAGTATAACCCTTGTTAACCTAGGACATAGTTCAAGGTCTTATGACCCTCAGAAGTATTTTGATTCTTGTTATTTATTCTTGATTCAAAAATTGAGCTTTTATTCAGATGTCTTTGATTATTCGCATGTTATTATCTTGTTGTTTCATTATTATACTTGTGGGCATTTGTGCTCACTCTTGCTATATAATAACATTGCAGTTAAGAATGAAAGAAGTGATGAACCTTCGACTAGTAAGGGCAAGGGCAAAGTTAGAAAGTGTTGAAGACTTGTATTTATTTTATTGATGATGATTTATGTTTAAGACTTGAGTTATGATGTTGTTAAGACTTAATTATTTAGAATTCCGTACAGATGTTTTAAGGTTAGTTTAAACCTGGGATTGTATTATTATTATTATTCGAATGTTGTAATCCTTTTAAGGAGAAGTTTTATTCTATCTATTGCATGGTTCGCATTTTTATGGGTAGATAGATAGATGATATTTGTACAGTGAACACCAAATCCCGTGGAATCGAAGTACCCGGATTTGGGGGTGTCACAGGTTGGTATCAAAGCTGTAGGTTATGAACCTTAGGTGGGGGAAACAACCTTAGGTAGTAACCTTATAGAAAGAAGATAGTAAAGGAAAAACTCTTATCGAGTTTTAAGAAATGAACTTTTGGTAATTCATTGAAGATAATAAAATACATTATGTGTCTATGTGTTAATGTATGTGTTCGCTAGCACGGATTAGTAACTAAAACTTAAAATTTTGGTTGTCAGGATGTCGGATGTTGGAGGAGCTAGTCGAGCTGGAGAGGAGGAACCTCGAGTACTTACGGAGGAGGAGACCCGAGACATACATGTTGTTAGGGAACAGTTAGTTCAGAGGGAGTCATCTCTATTGATCACCATTGTTGGTCAGGAGTATGAGCCCAAGACTGATCCTGAGGAGGAGTTTGATGAGGAAGAGGAAGAAGAGGAGTTACCACGGTACACTGTTGATGCTGAGATGTATGACACACTATATGATCGTAACGTGGAGTTACAAGATGAGATTCAGGAATTAACTGAGAGAGCGACTGTTCAGCAGTCTACTTTAGAGGAGAAGGATAGAGATATTGTGACCCTTCATACACGTTTAGGAAATGTAGAATGAGATTTGGTCTATGAGAAGGGTCAAACCGAAGATAAGACCAAGGAGATAGAGAAGCTGAATAAGGAACTGAATGAAACCTCCGGAAGACTGAAAATAGCAGAGGAAGGATGGGTAAGAGAATCACATCGAGCTGATCGTGCAGAAAATGATAGTTGTACAAAGAAGGCAAAGCTTGAAGACACGTATGCCACACTTAATCATGTGATGGATGAGGTTCAAGAGCGAGTGTTAAGGTACCCCATCCAATTTGAAGGACTTCCATCGTATATATTGGATCGCAGGACGATGTCTCGTATCATGAATGAGGAGCGTGGCAAGGCTATTGAGCACCTTGGAAGACAGGAATAGAATCTGTTTATTTATGTGAAAGACTTATATAGTTTTATGTAAATTCCGATGTGTTTATGAACTAAGGAATATGTTAATATTTGAATGTTTTAAATCCTGTAGATTCTTTATTCCAGGATAGATGATGTAAATAGCAGTATGCTATAGTTTAATGTTAAAACTTTTTATTTGAATGAAAAGATATCAAGTTGTTTGAGATGATGTGTTAAGTGATATGTTAAATTGTTGAGTAATGTCTTAACTATGTAGAGAAATAAATAAAGTTCAAATAAACGTTTATTTAGCAGAAAAATGCCGCCAAGGAGAAGACAACAACGTCAACCAGCTCAGGAAGGGTCAACCAATAATAACAATAATGCCAACGTTAATCCAGTTCAACAGCTAGTTAATTTACTAACTGGAGTCGTGAATAATCAACCGCAAGCTCCACCTAGCACAACATTTAAAGATTTTAAGGTGGTGGGACCGCCAGAGTTCAAAGGTTCCAGAAACCCGATCGAGGCTCAAACGTGGGTGATGGAAATGGAGAAGGTTTTCGACGTTGCTAGGGTTCGAGAAGATCAGAAGACCGTTTTTGCGACATTTATGCTGAAGTCTGAGGCTAGGTACTGGTGGCAGGCAAACAAGATGCGAGGAGGTGAAGATGTATTTCCCAGCTAGTTCGCAGAATCAGATGGAGGTGCAATTTCTGGAACTGAAACAGGGAAACATGAGCGTGCCTGAATACGCGGCTAAATTCGATGAGTTGGCAAGGTTTTCCCCGTATCAAGTACACACTGACGAGAGGAAAGTCAGACGATTCGAACAAGGACTGAAGCCTTGGGTATACAGCAAGGTATCAATGTTTCAACTTAACACGTTTGCGGGAGTTTTGGAAAAGGCCATTCTCGCGGAAGGAGGAAGTGATGCAGTGACTAAGTACAACCAAGAACAGAAAAAGAAAAAGAGTGAGAATGAAAGTAATAACAAGACTGGTGGAAGTAATACTGGGAATAATAATAACCAGAAGAGGAAGTGGACGGATAACTCGACAGCTGGAAGTCAACACGGAGGGCAGAAAAAGAAGATAGAAGCATGTCTGACTTGCGGCAAGGCACATCTAGGAGTTTGTTTGAAGGGAAAGAGAGTGTGCTACAATTGTGGTCAGGAAGGCCACATAGCACCAAATTGTCCAAACCCAAAGAAGGGTGCTTGTTTCAACTGTGGTTCGAAAGATCATTTAGCAAGAGACAGACGCAAGAAGGGATCGGGAGGATCAGGACAAGGAGGAAACCGAGGAAATAGCAGTGGAAATACCTTAACCATTACCGGACCACCTGCAACAAACCGACCGACTGTCAGGACTTTCAATATGACGGTGCAGGATGCAATCCAGTCTCGCGATGTGGTGTCAGGTATCATTCCGATCAATGAAATTAATGCTTACGTTTTATTTGATTCGGGTGCTTCTTGTTCCTTTATATCCGATGACTTTGCTAATAGTTTAGATTTGCTTAAGGATGAATTAGAATATCCCATGATTATAGAAATTGCGAATAGAGAGATAATTCCTGTTAAGCATGTGTATAAGAATTGTAGAGTGGATATTAAGGGTAATATCATGAACGTAGATCTTATCCCAATTCGATTGGGGGAATTCGACGTTATATTGGGTATGGATTGGCTATCCAATTATGGGGTTGTAATTGACTGCCAAAAGAAGCGTATTAACCTTATGACTCCGTCAAAGGTTGTGTTTTATGGTAGCAAGTCGCCTAGACAAGAGAGTTGTCTGACGATGTTGCAGGCCAGGAAGTTATTAAGACAAGGCTGTGTAGGATATTTAGCTTACATAGTCGACAGTCGAAAAGAGAACCCGAAGGTAGAGGAGATACCGATTGTGAGGGACTTCGTCGATGTATTTCCAGACGATTTGCCAGGACTCCCACCAGATAGAGAAGTAGACTTTGTGATTGATTTGGGGCCCGGAACTGCTCCAATATCGAAGGCACCATACCGAATGGCGCCAGTAGAAATGAAGAAATTAATGGTACAACTACAAGAGTTGTTGGATAAAAAGTACATTCAACCGAGCGTATCGCCGTGGGGAGCGCCGGTGTTGTTCGTGAAAAAGAAGGACGGATCGATGAGGCTCTGCATTGACTACAGAGAATTAAATAAGGTCACGATTTAGAACAGATATCCATTACCGAGGATCGATGATCTGTTTGATCAATTGAAGGGAGCAAAATACTTTTCCAATATTGATTTGAGGAGTGGTTATCACCAACTGAAGGTGAGGCCAGAGGATGTACCGAAGACAGCGTTCCGAACGCGATATGGTCATTATGAGTTTTTAGTAATGTCGTTTGGTCTTACAAATTCTCCTGCAGCATTTATGGGACTAATGAATGGTGTATTCAAGCCGTTTTTGGACAAATTCATGGTGGTATTTATAGACGACATTTTGGTATATTCCAAAACCAAAGAGGAACATGAAGAACACTTGAGGTTACCGTTGGAAGTATTGAGAAGGGAGAAGTTGTATGCTAAATTTTTGAAATGCGAATTCTGGATCGAGAGAGTACAATTTCTTGGTCACGTAATCGATAAATATGGAATTTCGGTAGATCCATCCAAAGTAGAAGCTGTGATTAACTGGGATCAGCCGAGAACGCCGTCAGAAGTAAGAAGTTTTCTTGGATTAGCAGGATATTATAGAAGATTCATACAAGATTTTTCTAAGATCGCAACTCCGTTAACGAATTTAACACGAAAAGCTGTGAAATTTGTTTGGACGGAGAAGTGTGAGGAGAGTTTTCAAGAATTAAAGAAGAGGTTGAGTACAGCGCCTGTGTTATCTCTTCCGGATGATACAAGAAATTTTGTTATTTTTAGCGATGCGTCGCATAAAGGACTTGGCTGTGTGCTGATGCAAAACGGCAAAGTCATTGCGTATGCATCACGGCAGTTGAAGGATTACGAGAAGGGTTACCCAACCCATGATTTGGAGTTAGCTGCAGTTGTTTTTGCTTTGAAAATTTGGAGGCACTATCTTTACGGAGAGAAGTGTGAGATATATACGGACCACAAGAGTCTGAAATATATTTTCACACAGAAGGACTTAAATATGCGTCAGAGAAGATGGTTGGAATTAATCAAGGATTATGACTGTGAGATTTTATACCATCCGGGTAAGGCTAATGTGGTTGCCGGCGCCTTAAGTAGAAAGGGTCGTGAGAAATTGATGATGTTGACTGCTCAGGAGGAGCTAATTACAGAAATGGAGAAACTTGAGTTAGAAGTGAAGTATCCAATGGAGATTGATGAGAAGCTATTTCAGATGCAATCTGGTACAACTCTACTAGATAGAGTGAAGGAGGCTCAGCTTCAGGATGATGAATGCAAAAAGGTAACAACGAAGAAATTAAGGAAGATATTCGATTGAGTGAGGCTCATAGTTCAAGATATTCGATTCACCCTGGTAGTACAAAAATGTACCAAGATCTTCGACAACATTTCTGGTGGCCGAATTTGAAACGTGATGTTGCAGAATGTGTTGCCAAATGCCTGACATGTCAGAAAGTTAAAGCAGAACATCAGAGACCGAGTGGATTGCTACAACCGTTGGAGATCTCAGAATGGAAATGGGAACATATTACGATGGACTTCGTGGTTGGCCTTCCGACGACTCAGAAAGGCTACGACGCAGTATGGGTTATCGTTGACCGACTGACGAAATCCGCGCACTTCCTTCCTATCAAAATCAGATTTAACTTAGATCAGTTGGCAAGATTATATGTGAAAGAGATTGTTTCGAGGCACGGAGTGCCGTTGTCTATTGTTTCCGATAGGGATCCGCGCTTCACATCAAATTTCTGGAAATGTCTTCAGGAATGCATGGGTACACAACTGCGAATGAGTACAGCTTACCACCCTCAAACAGACGGACAGAGTGAACGAACGATTCAAACACTGGAAGATATGTTACGAGCCTGTGTAATGGACTTCAAAGGAAATTGGGATGATCACCTACCGTTGGTAGAGTTCGGCTACAACAACAGTTACCACGCTAGTATTGGTATGCCGCCTTACGAAGCGTTATACGGCAGAAAGTGCAGAACTCCGCTTTATTGGGATGAAGTTGGTGAAAGACAATTGCTAGGGCCAGAATTGGTACATCAGACGGCAGAAATAGTTAAAGTGATCCGAGCACGACTGGTAGCAGCTCAAGATCGACAGAAGAAATACGTTGATCCACATCGTAAAAATATCGAGTTTGAATCAGGTAGTTATGTTTTCTTGAAGGTCTCTCCCTGGAAGGGAAAGATCAGGTTCGGAAAGAAAGGAAAATTGAGCCCAAGATTTATTGGACCCTTTGAGGTACTGCGAATAATTGGAGAAGTTGCGTACGAGGTAGCCTTACCTCCAGCACTCGAGAATATCCACAACGTCTTCCATGTTTCTGTGTTACGACCTTACAAGCCTGATTACAAGCATGTAATTGAATACGAACCCCTGCATTTTGAAAAAGACTTGTCTTATGAAGAAATTCCTGTCCAAATTGTCGACCGAAAAGAACAAGTTCTCAGAAATAAAGTTATACCTTCTGTTAAGGTAATTTGGAGGAACCACAACGCTGAAGAAGCTACGTGGGAACTCGAAGAGAATATGATGAAGAATTACTCTCATTTATTTATTTAATTATATGTATGCGATTCTGGGGACAGAATCTTTGTAAAAGGGGGAGAATGTAACGGGTCGAAATTATTGAGTCGTGATTCTGGGGACAGAATCCTTTTAAGGGGGGAAAGATGTGACGAACGAGAATTTTGTAAATTAATTTTAATATTTATTGAGTTAAATAAATATTTTCGATGATTTAATTATTGGATTAAATAATTAATTGATGCAATTGTGGTAGATTAATTTAATTATATGTGTTACATTTATTAATATAATGTAGAGAATTTTATTATGTAATTATGTGAGGTTAATGAATTAAATGAATTATTTAATTAAGCATGATGTTACTTTAATTAATGTAATTATTAATTAAAGATTTAATAAATTGATATTATTTATTAATGGGATAATTAATTATGTGACTATGTGAAACTATGAGAAATTATTATATTTTATTTATGTTAAATTAAATAAGATATGAGTTTATTTTATGAATTGGGTGTGACATTTTTAAACTATATGATAAAAGGTTTATTAAAATAAAGAGTTTTGTGTCTGGTTGCTAGCCAAACATGGCACTATGGGAGTTGAGGGCAGTTACCCATGACTGGGTAACTGACCACCAACGCGTCTTTTTTTCACAAGACGTCTTCTCCTCATTCATTAATTGCCCAAGTCTGTAAAAGAGAAGGAGAGCATTTGAGAGTTCAGAGAGAAAGTGAGAATTTGTGAGAGATATTATAAGTATTTAATTAACAGGTACTTGTAGAAAGCTTTCATTAACCATCTCCTAACCTATACTCTAGGTAATTCTACCAAACCCAATTTCTACATTTACGTCTCATAAATTGGCTTTTATATTGTTCTGTAAATCTCTGTATTTGGGAGATATGAGATGATTGCAATTTTATGTATGTGTTAATATGTATCAATTCGTGTTTAATTACATATATTACATGATTTCATATCATCAAGTTCATGAAAGTATGTCGCACGCATGTTTTTCAAAATAAACAGAGTACGTGATATGGCCATATGGCCATATATGTGATAATTGATGTATTGATTATATTTTATCCATAAATTTTACACCCTTATATTATTGAGCATGTTAATACGAAGAGATCAAGCCTTAAACGAACGGATTCGGTGTTATAACGAATCCGTACGGCTAAATTATGTGTTTTGTTCAAAAAAACTTCAAGAACATCAAGAACAACCCATTTTTACATGATTTAATTATGTGATTAAGTGTTTTAAATGGTTAAAATCACTTTATATATGTTGGTTATGATTATACATGAATTATAACATATGGGTATGACTGAATTCGTGTTGTAATATTTAAAATTGAAATTTTTGGCTGTGTTCTGCAATTTTCGCGAATTGCAGAACTATTTCTGGCTTGCCGCGCCGCGGCGCCAGTCCAATGCTTTAAGCCCCGCGCCGCAGCGCCACCACGCCGCAGCGCCCGAAGTCCAGCCGCAGCGCCACGGCGCGGCAGCTCCAAGTGTCCGGCCGCAGCGCCATCGCGCCGCAGCGCGAAGCCTTAGTACAAACAGTGGCGCCGCAGCGCCACTCCCCAGAAAATTTAGAAATGTATTTTAAAAAAATGTTTAAGTCTAACAATGTGTTAGTGGATTATTGTAATGAACATGTAAACATGTTAGAAGAATAATGTGATGACAAAATAGTTGTATAACATGTAAATAACATAATTACATGTGAATTAAATTATTGATTACATAATTAGATTATTATTCATGAAGTGGTATTATGTGGCAGTAAATGTGATAAAGTGATTAAGTATAGTCAATAAATCAAAGTAGACAAAGAGAATGAGTTTTTGATGAACAATTAAGTTATAATTAACTGGTATTGTGTATATGAATGGAATGTAGGATTTAATTCAAAGAACGTGCTTAGTTAAAGTGTAATCTACGCACGAGGCAAGTATCATATCCCTAACTCCATTCTATTGAGCAAGTTTATTTAAACTTAAACGTTACTCTTATGTTGAGCAAGTTTCCCTAACCCTACATGTCATTATTGTTCAAGTTTATTATTTACCTTGAATAAATTATCCTTGTTATTATTCAAGTTCAAGCATGATATTAAAGATTAATTATCTTTCCAAAGCATGATTCAGTTATACAATAATTGTCCTATTGTATACTTTTGAGATTTTTATCAAATATCATTTATTGTTGAACCTTATTAGACTAGTGAACCTTATTGATTCAACTAGTCCATAGTTGATGAGCGTTCTAAATTTCAGAACCCTTGATGAATTTATCCAAACCAAACTTTCTTTGGTGCGGACTCGAATGTCAAACTGAGATGAACAACCCTGTATAGGGGATTATTTACGCTTTTGCGTTAAGATATTGTGCACAGTATGGTACTAAGGGCTGATCCCCCTAAGTACGAGAAGAAAGTCCATAGTCTTATGACTGTTAAAGGTTTCAAGTATAACCCTTGTTAACCTAGGACATAGTTCAAGGTCTTATGACCCTCAGAATTCTTTTGATTCTTGTTATTTATTCTTGATTCAAAAGTTGAGCTTTTATTCAGATGTCTTTGATTATTCGCATGTTATTATCTTGTTGTTTCATTATTATACTTATGGGCATTTGTGCTCACTCTTGCTATATAATAACATTGCAGTTAAGAATGAAAGAAGTGATGAACCTTCGACTAGTAAGGGCAAGGGTAAAGTTAGCAAGTGTTGAAGACTTGTATTTATTTTATTGATGATGATTTATGTTTAAGACTTGAGTTATGATGTTGTTAAGACTTAATTGTTTAGAATTCCGCACAGATATTTTAAGGTTAGTTTAAACCTGAGATTGTATTATTATTATTATTATTCGAATGCTGTAATCCTTTTAAGGAGAAGTTTTATTCTATCTATTGCATGGTTTGCATTTTTATGGGTAGATAGCTAGATGATATTTGTACAGTGAACACCAAATCCCGTGGAATCGAAGTACCCGGATTTGGGGGTGTCACACTCGTTCCGCTGCAACTATGGTTGAAATTTTTATCATTTACCATATGTTCTAAATCTCTGATTTATTATTGATGAAGGCTATTGATAATTTAATTATCTTTAGTCATGATATTCTTTACTGAGCTAGTTGCGCTCACCCTTTTGCTTCACAATTCCTTTCAGGTAATAAGAGTGTAGCTGGGTCGAGCGAGGGTAACGGGGAAACAGAACGGTGGTCTCTAGTTGTGGATGTTCTCCCGAAGCAGTATAGAAAAGTTAATTTAGTAGTTTTATTTGGTGAATCCAATAGGGTAAGGTGTACCCAACGTTGGAAGGGTGGTTTGCCACTATCATACAAGATGTCTAACGATATATAACCTCGTGTCATCATAAGACAGGGATGTGCTCATCCACTTGCTGAGTATATATACGAGCACTACCTATATAATCTTGGTGTTTGTTTGAAGTATAATTCTCAATTAGAGACAGTAGAGATAATGATATGTCAAGAGAAGACTCACCATTGGAAAGAATATGATAGTAATCATCTCGTTTTTCTTTGGGGTCTATTGGGTCAACCAAGAATAATTCTGTGGCCATATGATATCTATCATAACCTAGACGCTTGGCCTCCCACGTACGAAGGTTTCCTTGAGCACTTCCCAAATATTCTAATTTCTAAAACTGTTTTTGACTATACCTTTATGTAAGGTGTCATTGTGAGGTGATGTCCACGGTTGGAACATGAGTCACATTTGGTATATATTTGTATCCAAACTCACAACATATGTGTTGTTGTATTTTGCACGACAATTGTTGTAATAAAGTTACAGTTGTTTTCTGTACCATGTATTTGGCGACTCAGAATAGGTTGGATGGAATGGACCTATTTTGGGGTCGTTACATTTGGTATCAGAGCTTAGGGATATGATCTCTGGCGGAGATCGGGGAATACAACTAGGAGGGGAGAGATGAGTAAATCCTTCGCTAGTGTGTCCTACCTAAGCTTATTTGTTGGTCAGTCATAATATTGGGATATTATGTGATATGTTAATTTATTTAATTAACCCTTATTTTATGGCAGTATTTGAGAATGGCAGCTGAGAATGCTAACAATGGAGTGAATGAGACTGTGGGGATACCTCTAATCACTAACCGTGATAATGTGATGTCAGACGAAGAAGGAATCAGAGATATCCATGTGGTGAGTGAAGAATTGATAGTTACACCCGAGATAGTCGCAGAGGTAACAGCTGAGACTGAGGAAGAAGAGGAAGAAGAAGTACCAGAGGAGAGTTTATTAGAGGTATTATATGATCAAAATGTAGAATTTCAAAATCGTATTCATGAGTTAGAAGAGTAGGCAGAAGAACGACATGCGGTCGTGGAACAAAAGGATGCAACAATTCAAGCTTGTGTTACCCGATATGTGATGCTTGAACAGAAGCATTCTTTGGCAGAGTATAAGATGATAAAAATAGAATCTGAGCTGAAAGAAGAAAAAACTGAACGAGTGAGAATAAGTGATGCATGGGCAAAAGCCGCACGACACGTGGATATTGTGAAAAGAGATGTTCGATCTAAGAAGGCTAAAATAGATGATATAAATTTCTCTTTTTGGAAAGCAATTGGGAGAACCCAACATCGAGTTTTGAATTACCCTGTATATAGCGGTCAACCTGAATCCGATATGGATCGAAGATTGATGATTCAGATCATGAATGAGGAGTACGAAGAGGCAGTTGAGGGAGAAATATGTCCTATAGAAAGGTATATTCTAACGATAATGATGACGCCATATGCTGCTCCAGACAAGTCAAACCCGAGTAGTTCGAGGGATGGCGGTTGTCATGACTTCTCAACAAATGAGGAACCCAAATGAAGTTATCATGGGAGATGAGCAATAGAGAAATCATGATGATCTGAGAGATAGAATCTGAAATGGAAGCAAGGTATTCTCAACTCTTTGAAATACCAGGTACGTAAATTTCGGGGACGAAATTTCATAAGGAGGGGAGATTGTAAGACCCCAAATTTTATGAAATAAAAGTATTCAATTTTTCTTATAATTACTATTCAGTAAATGGTTAAATTGATAAAATTTTAAAGTTATGGGTGAAATATGATTTTTTTTCAAAATAAGCAAGTGGTTATAAAATAATCATTGTTGTCGGGGAATATTCGTTTGGTCGTGGAATATTCTTTCTGTCGGAGAATATTCGTACGACGGCGCAGCTATTTGTGGGCCCCATAACGAATAACTGTCGGGTGAAGAAAATGACAAATTTGAGTTTTTACAAATAACGGCGTAGTTGTTACCGTTAACACTGTTGGAATACCCGGTGGTTAAAATACAGTAATACGCGTTATTGCACAGTAGCACACGGTATTGCATAGTATTTTTGAAATTATTGATTCTTACGTAAGAAGGCACTATTCAATAATTGTTACAGTAATTACTGTTCAATATTTTATTTTATTGATTCAATAATTACTACGTTGAAATTTTATATTATTGTTGTTCAATAATTGTCACTGCACAGTATTTCCCATTATCAGATCAATAATTCATATTATTTGAATAATATTATTAGATAACATTATTGGCAATGTCTAGAAAATTCTGTCCAAGGAGAGGTTTGGTCACCTAATTGCGCGCCAGTAAGGAAAAATTCTTATTGGAAAGCCCTGTCTTTCCTGGGAACGGCCTGGTTGTCATAAATGTGATTCTGTAATATTATTTGTGAATAATTAATTATTGATTCATATGATAAGGAAATATTTATTTTATGTGGATATAAATGAGGGATATATTTTTGTGGTTAAAAATGAAGGAGTTTGTAAGACCTCGAATTTTATGAAATAAAAGTATTCAATTTTTCTTATAATTACTATTCAGTAAATGGTTAAATTGATAAAAGTTTAAAGTTATGGGTGAAATATGAATTTTTTTTTCAAAATAAGCAAGTGGTTATAAAATAATCATTGCTGTCGGGGAATATTTGTTTGGTCGTGGAATATTCTTTCTGTCGGGAAATATTCGTACGACGGCGCAGCTATTTGTGGGCCCTATAACGAATAACTGTCGGGTGAAGAAAACGACAAATTTGAGTTTTTACAAATAACGGCGTAGTTGTTACCGTTAACACTGTTGGAATACCCGTTGGTTAAAATACAGTAATACGCGTTATTGCACAGTAGCACACGGTATTGCACAGTATTTTTAAAATTATTGATTCTTACATTCTTGCACTACTCAATAATTGTTACAGTAATTACTGTTCAATATTTTACTTTATTGATTCAATAATTGCTGCGTTGATATTTTATATTATTTTTGTTTCAATAATTGTTGATGCACAGTATTTTCTATTATCAGATCAATAATTCATATTATTTGAATAATATTATTAGATAACATTATTGGCAATGTCTAGAAAGTTCTGTCTAAGGAGAGGTTTGGTCATCTAATTGCGCGCCAGTAAGGAGAAATCCTTATTGGAAAGCCCCCTCTTTCCTAGGAACGGCCTGGTTGTCATAAATGTGATTCTGTAATATTATTTGTGAATAATTAATTATCGATTCATATGATAAGAAAATATTTATTTTATGTGGATATAAATGAGGGATATATTTTTGTGGTTAAAAAATGAAGGAGTTAATGTTGAGATTTTTATCCGTATTTTTATCGGAATGGAGGTATTAAAAATCAGGGTTTTTGAGATATTTTGCGGGGGTTATAATTTTTAACCCTACCGTTGGATCGTAGTAATTTTTGGATATGTTATACATATATAAGTTGAGTATATGCCCACAAATTTTGAACCGTTAAAAATGAACGTATGATTTGTTATGAATTTTACGAGATGACTGGTTCAGAAATTGTTGAATTTTCGGAGTTTATCATTTTGGTGGAAAATTCTAGAATTGGTGGGCCCCACTTATGGTTGGTGAAGAAATGTGCTGAATTATATTTCAAATGTGGTGGGTGGGAATAGTAGCAGGTAAAGCCATCAGGTTGCAGGTCAAACCTACCAAAATTTTCCTATAAATAGAGGGCTAAGTTAGAATTGAAAATCACACCAGAAACATAAGCTTTCTCTCTTTCTCTCTCTATATTATGAAGCATATTTTGTGAGTTTTTAGATACTTGGTGAGTTTCTATTCATCAGTGCAAGTTTCCTTCAGCATCATATCCGATATCCAGTCAGAAGTACTGCTCTTTTGAGGTAAGGGATAGTAAGGGATAGTAAGGGATATTAAGGGATTTTAAGGGTTGTTATGATTTTCAGTTTCGTAATTTTTCTGATCTTCAAAAATTCTGGAAAAATTTGAAATGATATTTTGATGAGTTTTCTTAATTGTGTCCAAAAATGGTGATTTTTGGATGTATAGATTGAGAGTTATGAATTTTATGAGAAAAGACTATTTTAAAGTAACAGCTTATAATTCCTTGTGGTTAACTCCAAAATTGATGAAATTTTTATTGGGAGTACATGTATATGATAGGAGTATACTCTGTGAATTTCAGAATTTTTAGATAAAAGTACAATTTTTGATAAATGTCTAAATATTCGGCTATTTTGGCCATATGAAAAATAGTAAATGACTTTTAAAAATTCTGAGAAAAATATATGTTCACTATGGGACTATATTATGCTAAATTCCAGAAAAGAAATATTTTTGGAACTGATTTGGTATTTTTTATAAAAATGGTCTAGTTATGAGTAAATGAATTAAATATGTTTTGTCAAGAAAGAAAATTGGAAAATAGGATTTTATGGCTTGAGAATCCTATATGAGGTATATGCAGATTTTTGATGAGGGTTTTGGTTATTGATGATGAAATTGTAAGAGTTGGTATTTTATGATGGTTAAATGCATTAATTAGTAAAGTGTAAACAATTAAAATAAATTGTTTATAAATTTAAGTAATGTTATTCTTTCAATATCATTATACCGAAATATTGGTATGAATTTTATTGTAGAATTTCTATCTTTTGTGTCGGGGTTACTATTCATGAGTTACGAATATTACTCTTGAGATTAAAACTATATGTTGATCATATTATTTTTATCATCATATATAACATTTTTATAACCCTGATGTTGAAATTCTCTTTCACTGGAGTGTAAAGATGGATAGATTATTGGTATGATCATGACTAGGGTTCTCTTTGGCCTGTAGTGCAAAGTTGAATTGTGACTGGTATGATCATGACCATTGAATTTATAATTGAATATCTTAAGCTTAAGTGCAAAGGTGAATTGATCAATATGGTTATAATTATTGTTTATATAAATTCTGAAATGATTATATATTTCTTTGAGATATGAATATATTTGGCCTGTAGTGCAAATATGAATTGTTAATGAATATCTTTGGCATGTAGTGCAAAGATGGCCTGTTGATGAATATCTTTGGCCTGTAGTGCAAAGATGAACTGTTGTTGAATATCTTTGGCCCGTAGTGCAAAGATGGTTTGTTGATGAATATCTTTGGCCCGTAGTGCAAAGATGGATTTGTTAGTATGATTATAAACAGGAACTGTGATTTGGTATAACCATGATCTTTGATGTTTCAGGTAAAGACAGGTGATGAAAATATTCTTCGTCCTAGGTGCGAAGAAAAATTTATAGTCACAATTATGATTATGAGTTATTCATATGATTGTGGAAAGGAACTGTTGAGTGATGTTACATGGATAAAATATTGTTGGTGGATTTTTAACATGGAGAAGATAATAGACTTTATAGTCTATTTGACTCTTCTAATGGATTGCTCGTTCCGCTGCAACTATGGTTAAATTTTTTATCATTTACCATATGTTCTAAATCTCTGATTTATTGTTGATGAAGGCTATTGATAATTGAATTATCTTTAGTCATGATATTCTTTACTGAGCTAGTTGTGCTCACCCTTTTGCTTCACAATTCCTTTCAGGTAATAAGAGTGTAGCTGGGTCGAGCGGGGTAACAAGGGAATAGAACGGTGGTCATCATTTAGTAGTTATATTTGGTGAAGAAAATAGGGTGAGGCGAACCCAACGTTGGAAGGGTGTTTTGTCACTATCATACAAGATGTCTAATGACATACAACCTCGTGTCATCATAGACAGGGTTGTGCTCATCCACTTGCTGAGTATATCTATGGGCACTACCTATATAATCTTGGTGTTTGTTTGAAGTATAATTCTCAATTAGAGACAGTGGAGATAATGATAAGTCAAGAGAAGACTCAC
This sequence comes from Panax notoginseng, assembly GCA_016801055.1. Lineage (NCBI taxonomy): Eukaryota > Viridiplantae > Streptophyta > Magnoliopsida > Apiales > Araliaceae > Panax > Panax notoginseng. The sequence goes on from CM029019.1 coordinate 126,947,774, forward strand.
CATTGGGAAGAATATGATAGTAATCTTCTCGTTTTTCTTTGGGGTCTATTGGGTCAACCAAGGATAATTCTGTGGCCATATGATATCTATCATAACCTAGACGCGTGGCCTCCCATGTACGAAGGTTTCCTTGAGCATTTCCCAAAGATTCTAATTTCTAAAACAGTTTTTGACTATACCTTTATGTAAGGTACCTTTGTGAGGTGCTGATACATGATGGTGTCCAACGTCACAGTTGGTATATATTTGTATCCAAACTCACAGCATATGTGTTGTTGTATTTTGCACGACAATTGTTGTAATAAAGTTGTAGTTGTTTTCTGTACCATGTATTTGACGACTCAGAATGGGTTGGATGGAATGGACCTATTTTGGGGTCGTTACATTTGGTATCAGAGCTTAGGGATATGATCTCTGGCGGAGATCGGGGAATACAACTAGGAGGGGAGAGATGAGTAAATCCTTCGCTAGTGTGTCCTACCTAAGCTTATTTGTTGGTCAGTCATAATATTGGGATATTATGTGATATGTTAATTTGTTAAATTAACCCTTGTTTTGAAGCTGTATTCTAGAATGATATTTGAAATACAGGAGATGAGCAATGGAGAAATTATGATGACAGGGAAGATGAAATCTGAAATGAAAGGAAGGTATTCTCAACTTTTAGAAATACCAGGTACGTAAATTTCGGGGACGAAATTTCATAAGGAGGGGAGATTGTAAGACCCCGAATTTTATGAAATAAAAGTATTCAATTTTTCTTATAATTATTATTCAGTAAATGGTTAAATTGATAAAAGTTTAAAGTTATGGGTGAAATATGAATTTTTTTTTCAAAATAAGCAAGTGGTTATAAAATAATCATTGTTGTCGGGGAATATTCGTTTGGTCGTGGAATATTCTTTCTGTCGGGAAATATTCGTACGACGGCGCAGCTATTTGTGGGCCCCATAACGAATAACTGTCGGGTGAAGAAAACGACAAATTTGAGTTTTTACAAATAACGGCGTAGTTGTTACCGTTAACACTGTTGGAATACCCGGTGGTTAAAATACAGTAATACGCGTTATTGCACAGTAGCACACGGTATTGCACAGTATTTTTAAAATTATTGATTCTTACGTAAGAAGGCACTACTCAATAATTGTTACAGTAATTACTGTTCAATATTTTATTTTATTGATTCAATAATTGCTGCGTTGATATTTTATATTATTGTTGTTTCAATAATTGTTGCTGCACAGTATTTTCTATTATCAGATCAATAATTCATATTATTTGAATAATATTATTAGATAGCATTATTGGCAATGTCTAGAAAGTTCTGTCTAAGGAGAGGTTTGGTCATCTAATTGCGCGCCAGTAAGGAGAAATCCTTATTGGAAAGCCCCCTCTTTCCTGGGAACGGCCTGGTTGTCATAAATGTGATTCTGTAATATTATTTGTGAATAATTAATTATTGATTCATATGATAAGAAAATATTTATTTTATGTGGATATAAATGAGGGATATATTTTTGTGGTTAAAAAATGAAGGAGTTAATGTTGAGATTTTTATCCGTATTTTTGTCGGAATGGAGGTATTAAAAATCAGGGTTTTTGAGATATTTTGCGGGGGTTATAATTTTTAATCCGACCGTTGGATCGTGGTAATTTTTGGATATGTTATACATATATAAGTTGAGTATATGCCCACAAATTTTGAACCGTTAAAAATGAACGTATGATTTGTTATGAATTTTACGAGATGACTGGTTCAGAAATTGTTGAATTTTCGGAGTTTATCATTTTGGTGGAAAATTCTAGAATTGGTGGGCCCCACTTGTGGTTGGTGAAGAAATGTGCTGAATTATATTTCAAATGTGGTGGGTGGGAATAGTAGCAGGTAAAGCCATCAGGTTGCAGGTCAAACCTACCAAAATTTTCCTATAAATAGAGGGCTAAGTTAGAATTGAAAATCACACCAGAAACATAAGCTTTCTCTCTTTCTCTCTCTATATTATGAAGCATATTTTGTGAGTTTTTAGATACTTGGTGAGTTGCTATTCATCAGTGCAAGTTTCTTCAGCATCATATCCGATATCCAGTCAGAAGTACTGCTCTTTTGAGGTAAGGGATAGTAAGGGATATTAAGGGATTTTAAGGGTTGTTATGATTTTCAGTTTCGTAATTTTTCTGATCTTAAAAAATTCTGGAAAAATTTGAAATGATATTTTGATGAGTTTTTTCTTGATTGTGGCCAAAAATGGTGATTTTTGGATGTATAGATTGAGAGTTATGAATTTTATGAGAAAAGACTATTTTAGAAGTAACAGCTTATAATTCCTTGTGGTTAACTCCAAAATTGATGAAATTTTTATTGGGAGTACATGTATATGATAGAAGTATACTCTGTGAATTTCAGAATTTTTAGACAAAAGTACAATTTTTGATAAATGTCTAAATATTCGGCTATTTTGGCCATATGAAAAATAGTAAATGACTTTTAAAAATTCTGAGAAAAATATATGTTCACTATGGGACTATATTATGCTAAATTCCAGAAAAGAAATATTTTTGGAACTGATTTGGTATTTTTTATGAAAATGGTCTAGTTATGAGTAAATGAATTAAATATGTTTTGTGAAGAAAGAAAATTGAAAAATAGGATTTTATGGCTTGAGAATCCTATATGAGGTATATGCAGATTTTTGATGAGGGTTTTGGTTATTGATGATGAAATTGTAAGAGTTGGCATTTTATGATGATTAAATGCATTAATTAGTAAAGTGTAAACAATTAAAATAAATTGTTTATAAATTTAAGTAATGTTATTCTTTCAATATCATTATACCGAAATATTGGTATGAATTTTATTGTAGAATTTCTATCTTTTGTGTCGGGGTTACTATTCATGAGTTACGAATATTACTCTTGAGATTAAAACTATATGTTGATCATATTATTTTTATCATCATATATAACATTTTTATAACCCTGATGTTGAAATTCTCTTTCACTGGAGTGTAAAGATGGGTAGATTATTGGTATGATCATGACTAGGGTTCTCTTTGGCCTGTAGTGCAAAGTTGAATTGTGACTGGTATGATCATGACCATTGAATTTATAATTGAATATCTTAAGCTTAAGTGCAAAGGTGAATTGATCAACATGGTTATAATTATTGTTTATATAAATTCTGAAATGATTATATATTTCTTTGAGATATGAATATATTTGGCCTGTAGTGCAAATATGAATTGTTGATGAATATCTTTGGCATGTAGTGCAAAGATGGCCTGTTGATGAATATCTTTGGCCTGTAGTGCAAAGATGAACTGTTGTTGAATATCTTTGGCCCGTAGTGCAAAGATGGTTTGTTGATGAATATCTTTGGCCCGTAGTGCAAAGATGAATTTGTTAGTATGATTATAAACAGGAACTGTGATTTGGTATAACCATGATCTTTGATGTTTCAGGTAAAGACAGGTGATGAAAATATTCTTCGTCCTGGGTGCGAAGAAAAATTTATAGTCACAATTATGATTATGAGTTATTCATATGATTGTGGAAAGGAACTGTTGAGTGATGTTACATGGATAAAATATTGTTGGTGGATTTTTAACATGGAGAAGATAATAGACTTTATAGTCTATTTGACTCTTCTAATGGATTGCTCGTTCCGCTGCAACTATGGTTGAAATTTTTATCATTTACCATATGTTCTAAATCTCTGATTTATTGTTGATGAAGGCTATTGATAATTTAATTATCTTTAGTCATGATATTCTTTACTGAGCTAGTTGTGCTCACCCTTTTGCTTCACAATTCCTTTCAGGTAATAAGAGTGTAGCTGGGTCGAGCGGGGGTAACAAGGGAATAGAACGGTGGTCATCATTTAGTAGTTATATTTGGTGAAGAAAATAGGGTGAGGCGAACCCAACGTTGGAAGGGTGTTTTGTCACTATCATACAAGATGTCTAATGACATACAACCTCGTGTCATCATAAGACAGGGTTGTGCTCATCCACTTGCTGAGTATATCTATGGGCACTACCTATATAATCTTGGTGTTTGTTTGAAGTATAATTCTCAATTAGAGACAGTGGAGATAATGATAAGTCAAGAGAAGACTCACCATTGGGAAGAATATGATAGTAATCTTCTCGTTTTTCTTTGGGGTCTATTGGGTCAACCAAGGATAATTCTGTGGCCATATGATATCTATCATAACCTAGACGCGTGGCCTCCCATGTACGAAGGTTTCCTTGAGCACTTCCCAAAGATTCTAATTTCTAAAACAGTTTTTGACTATACCTTTATGTAAGGTACCTTTGTGAGGTGCTGATACATGATGGTGTCCAACGTCACATTTGGTATATATTTGTATCCAAACTCACAGCATATGTGTTGTTGTATTTTGCACGACAATTGTTGTAATAAAGTTGTAGTTGTTTTCTGTACCATGTATTTGACGACTCAGAATGGGTTGGATGGAATGGACCTATTTTGGGGTTGTTACATTTGGTATCAGAGCTTAGGGATATGATCTCTGGCGGAGATCGGGGAATACAACTAGGAGGGAGAGATGAGTAAATCCTTCGCTAGTGTGTCCTACCTAAGCTTATTTGTTGGTCAGTCATAATATTGGGATATTATGTGATATGTTAATTTGTTAAATTAACCCTTGTTTTGAAGCTGTATTCTAGAATGATATTTGAAATACAGGAGATGAGCAATGGAGAAATTATGATGACAGGGAAGATGAAATCTGAAATGAAAGGAAGGTATTCTCAACTTTTAGAAATACCAGGTACGTAAATTTCGGGGACAAAATTTCATAAGGAGGGGAGATTGTAAGACCCCGAATTTTATGAAATAAAAGTATTCAATTTTTCTTATAATTACTATTCAGTAAATGGTTAAATTGATAAAAGTTTAAAGTTATGGGTGAAATATGAATTTTTTTTTTCAAAATAAGCAAGTGGTTATAAAATAATCATTGTTGTCGGGGAATATTCGTTTGGTCGTGGAATATTCTTTCTGTCGGGGAATATTCGTACGACGGCGCAGCTATTTGTGGGCCCCATAACGAATAACTGTCGGGTGAAGAAAACGACAAATTTGAGTTTTTACAAATAACGGCGTAGTTGTTACCGTTAACACTGTTGGAATACCCGGTGGTTAAAATACAGTAATACGCGTTATTGCACAGTAGCACACGGTATTGCACAGTATTTTTAAAATTATTGATTCTTACGTAAGAAGGCACTACTCAATAATTGTTACAGTAATTACTGTTCAATATTTTATTTTATTGATTCAATAATTGCTGCGTTGATATTTTATATTATTTTTGTTTCAATAATTGTTGCTGCACAGTATTTTCTATTATCAGATCAATAATTCATATTATTTGAATAATATTATTAGATAGCATTATTGGCAATGTCTAGAAAGTTCTGTCTAAGGAGAGGTTTGGTCATCTAATTGCGCGCCAGTAAGGAGAAATCCTTATTGGAAAGCCCCCTCTTTCTTGGAACGGCCTGGTTGTCATAAATGTGATTCTGTAATATTATTTGTGAATAATTAATTATTGATTCATATGATAAGAAAATATTTATTTTATGTGGATATAAATGAGGGATATATTTTTGTGGTTAAAAAATGAAGGAGTTAATGTTGAGATTTTTATCCGTATTTTTGTCGGAATGGAGGTATTAAAAATCAGGGTTTTTGAGATATTTTGCGGGGGTTATAATTTTTAATCCGACCGTTGGATCGTGGTAATTTTTGGATATGTTATACATATATAAGTTGAGTATATGCCCACAAATTTTGAACCGTTAAAAATGAACGTATGATTTGTTATGAATTTTACGAGATGACTGGTTCAGAAATTGTTGAATTTTCGGAGTTTATCATTTTGGTGGAAAATTCTAGAATTGGTGGGCCCCACTTGTGGTTGGTGAAGAAATGTGCTGAATTATATTTCAAATGTGGTGGGTGGGAATAGTAGCAGGTAAAGCCATCAGGTTGCAGGTCAAACCTACCAAAATTTTCCTATAAATAGAGGGCTAAGTTAGAATTGAAAATCACACCAGAAACATAAGCTTTCTCTCTTTCTCTCTCTATATTATGAAGCATATTTTGTGAGTTTTTAGATACTTGGTGAGTTTCTATTCATCAGTGCAAGTTTCTTCAGCATCATATCCGATATCCAGTCAGAAGTACTGCTCTTTTGAGGTAAGGGATAGTAAGGGATATTAAGGGATTTTAAGGGTTGTTATGATTTTCAGTTTCGTAATTTTTCTGATCTTCAAAAATTCTGGAAAAATTTGAAATGATATTTTGATGAGTTTTTTCTTGATTGTGTCCAAAAATGGTGATTTTTGGATGTATAGATTGAGAGTTATGAATTTTATGAGAAAAGACTATTTTAGAAGTAACAGCTTATAATTCCTTGTGGTTAACTCCAAAATTGATGAAATTTTTATTGGGAGTACATGTATATGATAGGAGTATACTCTGTGAATTTCAGAATTTTTAGATAAAAGTACAATTTTTGATAAATGTCTAAATATTCGGCTATTTTGGCCATATAAAAAATAGTAAATGACTTTTAAAAATTCTGAGAAAAATATATGTTCACTATGGGACTATATTATGCTAAATTCCAGAAAAGAAATATTTTTGGAACTGATTTGGTATTTTTTATAAAAATAGTCTAGTTATGAGTAAATGAATTAAATATGTTTTGTCAAGAAAGAAAATTGAAAAATAGGATTTTATGGCTTGAGAATCCTATATGAGGTATATGCAGATTTTTGATGAGGGTTTTGGTTATTGATGATGAAATTGTAAGAGTTGGCATTTTATGATGATTAAATGCATTAATTAGTAAAGTGTAAACAATTAAAATAAATTGTTTATAAATTTAAGTAATGTTATTCTTTCAATATCATTATACCGAAATATTGGTATGAATTTTATTGTAGAATTTCTATCTTTTGTGTCGGGGTTACTATTCATGAGTTACGAATATTACTCTTGAGATTAAAACTATATGTTGATCATATTATTTTTATCATCATATATAACATTTTTATAACCCTGATGTTGAAATTCTCTTTCACTGGAGTGTAAAGATGGGTAGATTATTGGTATGATCATGACTAGGGTTCTCTTTGGCCTGTAGTGCAAAGTTGAATTGTGACTGGTATGATCATGACCATTGAATTTATAATTGAATATCTTAAGCTTAAGTGCAAAGGTGAATTGATCAACATGGTTATAATTATTGTTTATATAAATTCTGAAATGATTATATATTTCTTTGAGATATGAATATATTTGGCCTGTAGTGCAAATATGAATTGTTGATGAATATCTTTGGCATGTAGTGCAAAGATGGCCTGTTGATGAATATCTTTGGCCTGTAGTGCAAAGATGAACTGTTGTTGAATATCTTTGGCCCGTAGTGCAAAGATGGTTTGTTGATGAATATCTTTGGCCCGTAGTGCAAAGATGAATTTGTTAGTATGATTATAAACAGGAACTGTGATTTGGTATAACCATGATCTTTGATGTTTCAGGTAAAGACAGGTGATGAAAATATTCTTCGTCCTGGGTGCGAAGAAAAATTTATAGTCACAATTATGATTATGAGTTATTCATATGATTGTGGAAAGGAACTGTTGAGTGATGTTACATGGATAAAATATTGTTGGTGGATTTTTAACATGGAGAAGATAATAGACTTTATAGTCTATTTGACTCTTCTAATGGATTGCTCGTTCCGCTGCAACTATGGTTGAAATTTTTATCATTTACCATATGTTCTAAATCTCTGATTTATTGTTGATGAAGGCTATTGATAATTGAATTATCTTTAGTCATGATATTCTTTACTGAGCTAGTTGTGCTCACCCTTTTGCTTCACAATTCCTTTCAGGTAATAAGAGTGTAGCTGGGTCGAGCGGGGGTAACAAGGGAATAGAACGGTGGTCATCATTTAGTAGTTATATTTGGTGAAGAAAATAGGGTGAGGCGAACCCAACGTTGGAAGGGTGTTTTGTCACTATCATACAAGATGTCTAATGACATACAACCTCGTGTCATCATAGGACAGGGTTGTGCTCATCCACTTGCTGAGTATATCTATGGGCACTACCTATATAATCTTGGTGTTTGTTTGAAGTATAATTCTCAATTTGAGACAGTGGAGATAATGATAAGTCAAGAGAAGACTCACCATTGGGAAGAATATGATAGTAATCTTCTCGTTTTTCTTTGGGGTCTATTGAGTCAACCAAGGATAATTCTGTGGCCATATGATATCTATCATAACCTAGACGCGTGGCCTCCCATGTACGAAGGTTTCCTTGAGCATTTCCCAAAGATTCTAATTTCTAAAACAGTTTTTGACTATACCTTTATGTAAGGTACCTTTGTGAAGTGCTGATACATGATGGTGTCCAACGTCACAGTTGGTATATATTTGTATCCAAACTCACAGCATATGTGTTGTTGTATTTTGCACGACAATTGTTGTAATAAAGTTGTAGTTGTTTTCTGTACCATGTATTTGACGACTCAGAATGGGTTGGATGGAATGGACCTATTTTGGGGTCGTTACAGAGTTAATGTTGAGGTTTTTATCCGTATTTTTGTCGGAATGGAGGTATTAAAAATCAGCATTTTTGAGATATTTTGCGGGGGTTATAATTTTTAATCCGACCGTTGGATCGTGGTAATTTTTGGATATGTTATACATATATAAGTTGAGTATATGCCCACAAATTTTGAACCGTTAAAAATGAACGTATGATTTATTATGAATTTTACAAGATGACTGATTCAGAAATTGTTGAATTTTCAGAGTTTATCATTTTGATGGAAAATTGTAGAATTGGTGGGCCCCACTTGTAGTTGGTGAAGAAATGTGCTGAATTATATTTCAAATGTGGTGGGTGGAAATAGTAGCAGGTAAAGCCATCAGGTTGCAGGTCAAGCCTACTAAAATTTTCCTATAAATAGAGGGCTAAGTTAGAATTGAAAATCACACCAGAAACAAGTTTTCTCTCTTTCTCTATTTATATTATGAAGCATATTTTGTGAGTATTTAGATACTTTGAGATTTGCTATTCAGTGCAAGTTTCCTTCGGCTTTGCATACCGATCAGAAGTACTGCTCTTTTGAGGTAAGGGATAGTAATGAATTTTAAGGGTTGTTATGTTTTTCAGTTTCGTAATTTTTCTGACCTTCAAAAATTATGGAAAAATTTGAAATAATTTTTTGATGAGTTTTCTTGATTGTGTCCAAAAAAGGTGATTTTTGGATGTATAGATTGAGAGTTATGAATTTTACGAGAAAAGACTATTTTAAAAGTAATCGCTTATAATTCCTTGTGGTTAACTCCAAAATTGATGAAATTTTTATTGGGAGTACATGTATATGATAGAAGTATACTCTGTAAAATTCAGAATTTTTGGACAAAAGTACAATTTATGATAAATGTCTAAATATTCGGCGGTTTTGGCCATATGAAAAATAGTAAATGAGTTTTAAAAATTCTGAGAAAAATATTTGTTCAATATGGGACTATATTTTGCTAAATTCCAGAAAAGAAATATTTTTGGAACTGATTTGGTATTTTTCATGAAAATAGTTTAGTTATGAGTAAATGAATTAAATATGTTTTGTGAAGTAAGAAAATTGAAAAATAGGATTTTATGACTTGAAAATCCTATATGAGGTATATACAGATTTTTGATGAGGGTTTTGGTTATTGGTGATAAAATTTTATGAGTTTGGCATTTTAGAATGATTAAATGCATTATTTAGTAAAGTGTAAACAATTAAAATAAATTATTTATAAGCTTAATAAATATTATTCTTTCAATATCATTATATCGAAATATTGGTATGTATTTTATTGTGGAATTTTTATCTTTTTGTGTCGAGTTTACTATTCATGAGTTACTATTCATGAGATACTATTCATGAGTTACTATTCACGACAAAATTGGTTTCTTTTTCTGACGAAATTATAGTTGGTTTATGAATATTACTCTTGAGATTAAATCTATATGTTGATTATATTGATTTTATCATCATATATAACATTTTTATAACCCTAATGATGATATTTCTCTTTGACTTGAGTGTAAAGATGGGTAGATTTCTGGTATGATCATGACTATGGGTTTTCTTTGGCCAGTAGTGCAAAGTTGAATTGTTAACTGGTATGATCATGACCATTGAATTTATAAGTGAATATCTTTAGCTTAAGTGCAAATGTGAATTGATCAACATGGTTATAATTATTGTTTATATAAATTTTGAAATGATTATATATTTCTTTGAGATATTAATATCTTTGGCCTATAGTGCAAAGATGAAATATTGATGAATATCTTTGGCCTGTAGTGCAAAGATGAATTGTTGATGAATATCTTTGGCCCATAGTGCAAAGATGACATGTTATTGAATATCTTTGGCCAGTAGTGCAAAGATGAACAGATGTTGAGATAAACATGACCAACTGGTGATACAAATGAATAACTTTGGCTGTAGTGCAAAGATGAAGTTATTAGTATGATTATGAACAGGAAATGTGATTTGGTGTAATCATGATCTTTGATGTGTCAGGTAAAGATAGGTGATGAAAATTATCTTCGTCCTGGATGAGAAGAGGAATTTAGAACTATAGTTATGATTATGAGTTATTCATATGATTGTGGACCAGAATTATTGATTGATGTTATAGGGATAAAACATTGTTGATGGATTTTTAACATGGAGAAGATAATAGACTTTATAGTCTATTTGACTCTTCTAATGGATTGCTTGTTCCGCTGTAGCTATGGTTGAAATTTTTATCATTTACCATATGTTCTAAATCTCTGATTTATTATTGATGAAGGCTATTGATAATTTAATTATCCTTAGTCATGATATTCTTTACTGAGCTAGTTGTGCTCACCCTTTTGCTTCACAATTCCTTTCAGGTAATAAGAGTGTAGCTGGGTCGAGCGAGGGTAACGGGGAAATAGAACGGTGGTCTCTAGTTGTGGATGTTCTCCCGAAGCAGTATAGAAAAGTTCATTTAGTAGTTTTATTTGGTGAATCCAATAGGGTAAGGTGTACCCAACGTTAGAAGGGTGGTTTTCCACTATCATACAAGATGTCTAACGACATACAACCTCGTGTCATCATAAGACAGGGATGTGCTCATCCACTTGCTGAGTATATATACGAGCACTACCTATATAATCTTGGTGTTTGTTTGAAGTATAATTCTCAATTAGAGACAGTAGAGATAATGATATGTCAAGAGAAGACTCGCCATTGGAAAGAATATGATAGTAATCTTCTCATTTTTCTTTGGGGTCTATTGGGTCAACCAAGAATAATTATGTGGCCATATGATATCTATCATAACCTAGACGCATGGCCTCCCATGTACGAAGGTTTCCTTGAGCACTTCCCAAAGATTCTAATTTCTAAAACAGTTTTTGACTATACTTTTATGTAAGGTGTCATTGTGAGGTGATGTCCACGGTTGGAACATGAGTCACATTTGGTATATATTTGTATCCAAACTCACAGCATATGTTTTGTTGTATTTTGTACGACAATTGTTGTAATAAAGTTACAGTTGTTTTCTGTGCCATGTATTTAGCGACTCAGAATAGGTTGGATGGAATGGACCTATTTTGGGGTCGTTACAACTGCTCTGATCGCTAGAGGTCAAAAATCCACTTGTACTCCTCGAACCAGCGTTATCCCTCCTTTATGTCCTTAGCATTCGTGTAAATCTCTCGAACAACCCCCATGGGATTAGGCATAGAAGTTGCAGCCAAGCCAAGCCAACCTCTTTCGCGTATTATATTCAATAGTTGGCCGTCTTGCTTCTCAGGTTTAAACCCTCGTTCCTTCACAAACGATTTGGCCACGATTCGATAATATTCTTGTTGGGCTTCCAAACTGATAAATTTCTTGTGGTCCACGACATCCTCTTCTCGGTTACTGGAGGAAGATGCTGAGGATGAAGAGATGGAGATGGATCGTGCTCTTTTTGGACCCATTTGCAGATGATAGAGAGAATACAGATGATTTGCTTGATAATGAATAAAAGCTGCTGATGAGAGTACACCCAAACTCGTAGCTGCACAAACCAAGTAAAAACCCTTGAGTTGTATTGCCCTTATAAGACATGGGTGTACTCGTGGGTGGAAATACTAAAACGACAATCGCTTAATGGAGAGGAGAGTTAGGGCTCAAGTTGTCACTGCTGAGAGGTGAGGTTTTTGTGTTATGTCACGTGAGAGTCCAAATACGCCAACGTAGTTTTTCAGTTAGTCCAAATACACTTAAAAAAATCTCATGGTCCGGTGTCGCGCGCGGCCGCGCGAGTTTTCACTGAGGTTCGTGCGTGGGCGCGCGAATAATGGGCGTTGAGGCACTCGGTTGGACTGCCTATGCGGTTGTCACCACTTGGGTTACTGACTTTGGTGCGCGGGCTCGCGACTTCTTAAGCCTAGTCCTGCGCGGCCGCGCGGCTCTAGATACTATACTACCAGTCTTAACTCCTACACTGCATATCAGTGATGATTTCAATTGGAGAGACCTACATAGACATTAATGCACACTGTTAAGGCATGAATTAATGAGCAAACATGAATGACCAAATAAAATCTATCCTACTTCAAACACTCCTTAATGCAAATTCAGCTACCCACTCAATTATGTGAAACATATAAACTATCAACAATGAAATAAAGATAAACCAACTAAAGCAACCTAAACTGAATAAATAAAGAGTAATTAGAGCTAGAAATAATGGGTTGCCTCCCATCAAGCGCTAACTTATAGTCAATTAGCTTGACTGTCTCTAAATCTCATATCGAAGAAAGAATTGAGGTGACTTTCTGTCTGTCCACCTCACCACCAAAATAGTGCTTCAATCTCTGCCCATTCACTTTGAATGGCTTGTCTGGAAACTTATCAAATACTTCAATTGCACCATGTGGAAATATAGTTTTCATTGTAAATGGCCCTGACCATCTCGATTTCAACTTCCCGGGAAAAAGTTTAAGTCTGGAGTTATAGAGCAAAACCCTTTGTCTCGGTTCAAATGTCCTATCGAAGATCTTTCAGTCATGCCATTGCTTCACCTTCCCTTTGTACAGCTTCGAATTCTCATATGCCTGTAATCTGAATTCCTCCAGCTCTGAATTTTTAGCAATTAAACTCCTCGAAGGTTTATCATCCACTAGACTCTGTACTTCATCATTTACGACCTGATCCACCAAATCAATCAGGAAACATTCCTTTTCATCTGCTGGAAACTTCATGGCTTTGAAGACATTAAAGGTGACCTCTTGATCATGAACACGCATAGTGAGTTCCCTCTTCTGCACATCTATCAAAGTCTTTCCTGTAGCTAAGAATGGTCTCCCCGATATGATTGGTATATTTCTATCATCCTTGTAATCCAAAATGATGAAGTCAGCCGAAAAGATAAATTTGTCCACTTTCACCAATACATCTTCAACAATTCCCCGTGGATATGTGATAGATCTGTCAGCTAACTGCAACGAAATGTTTGTCGACCTTGGAGCCGGTAATCCCAACTGATTGAATAATGATAAGGGCATCAGATTGATACTTGCCCCAAGATCACACAAACATTTATCAAAGTTCATCTTTTCGATCGTGCATGGAATTATGAAACTGCCCGGATCCTTCAGCTTCGGAGGTAACTTCTGCTGAAGCACTACACTGCACTCCTCTGTCAAGGCTACAGTCTCAAACTCGTCTAATCTCCTCTTCCTTGACAATATACCTTTCATGAACTTTGCATAACTTGGCATTTGTTCCAATGCCTCGGCGAAAGGTATGTTGATCTGTAGCTTTTTAAATACCTCCAAGAATTTGCTGAACTGTTTATCTTCCCGCTGCTTATTCAATCTCTACGGATACAATACTTGAGGGTGAATTAGTGGTACTGAACTCATAGGTTTCCCAACTGACCTTGCTTTATCTTTTTCTTCATATTGAACCTCAGAATTTTCTTGATTTTCTTTCTCAGCAATTGTATGCTCTGCCTCGCGCGGCCTCCTTAGTACAATTGGGTGCGGGCGCGCGACCTTCAGTGTCTGCAATATTTTCCTAGACCTCAATATGATCGCTTGGCATTGCTCCTTCCCGTCTCTTGGTAGATTTGTCTCTGTATTACTCGGCAATGAACCTTGGGGCCTACTGTTAAGTATGCTCGCCATTTGCCCCATCTGAGTTTCTAGATTTTTAATAGCCATTGCATGGCTTTTGATTATGACCTCCGTGTTTGCCATGTACTTCAACATCATCTCCTCCATTTCTGATATCTTTTCATGCGGAGGTGCATCTGGAGTATGATGTTGTTGTTGTTGAGAAAATCCCGATGGAAAAGGTGATCTTGGAGTAAACTGTGGCTGCGCTGGCTGTGACTGAAACTGATTATTCGACTTAAACTGATTCTGCTGATTTCCTTGATTATTTGACCAACTAAAATTTGGATGATTACGGTTGTTGGGGTTGTATGTGTTCTGAAACTGTCCTTGGTCTTTCCTGTAATTTCCCACATACTGTACCGACTCCGAGCTGATAGCACATTGGTCTGTCGAGTGTGACCCCACACAAATCACACATACGAAGGCAACTGATTTCACTTTGCTTTCTGCCAACGTATCTATTTTCTTCGCCATAGCCGCCATTTGTGCCGATAACTGAGTAATCGCATCCACTTCCAACAAACTTGTAACCTTGGGCTGTGGCATCCAAGATGTCGGATTCTAAAAGTCATTCACAGCCATTATTTCGATAAGGGTATAGGCCTCGTCATAGCTCTTGGCCCATAATGCTCCCCCTGCTACTGCATCTATAATAGGTCTCGACTGCCATCCCAATCCATTATAAAACGTGTTGATCACCATCCAATCTGGCATACCATGGTGCGAACACTTTCGAAGAATCTCTTTGTATCTCTCCTAGGCCTCGTATAATGATTCACCCTGTTATTGTTCGAACTGAGAGATAGTTGTCCCCATCTTCGCCGTCTTAGCCATTAGAAAAAATTTGGCTAAGTCCTCCAATGTAGTAATTGATCCAGCAGGCAAAGAATGCATCCAACTCCTTGCTTTATCCCTCAAAGAGAATGGGAACAACCTCAGTCTAATAGCATCCTCCGTCACCCCGTTGTATCTGAATGTATCATTAATTTCAATAAAGCTTAACAGGTGTTCATTCGGATCATCTGTAGCAGCACCCCTAAACTGTACCGAATTCTGCACCATCTGAATAGTGTTTGGTTTAATCTCAAAAGTATTTACTGCTATCGCCAGTCTGACTATGCTAGACTGAAGTCCATTAATATTCGACATGGAGTAGTCTCTTAGAGCCCGGTGCTCTTCTCTTTGCTCAATTCTATGTTCTTCTGCCATACTAGATGTAGTACTCTCTAACTGAGCTTGCAAATTTCTCCACACACTTGCTTTCCAACCTCTTCCGTTAATGTTATCCCGCGCTGGTGTCAATTCTAAGTTGGATGATCGCGTGTGCATAAAAATCTACAAGTACCTGAAACCAAAAACAAAAACAAAAATAGAAATGAGATAAGATTAGATTTGTCTAAGTCATACAATATAGCTTAAAACTGATGATGATTATTTAAATTTAAACACCTTTCCTACGCAACGGTGCCAAAAACTTGTTGCCTATTTTGTTAGACTAAAAAAGAGGCAAAACCTCGGACTCAATTTTCCCATCTTATCGAATCGTATTTTTCCCTTCTAAGGAGATATTTCAAGAAAATGTAACTTCCGACTTCAAAGTCACGTTCTTGACGATGCAAATCTGCGTATTTCTCCTGGCGATCTTGTGCAGCTATTAGTCTTGTTCTTATCACTGTCACCACGACTACGGTTTGTTGAACTAATTTCGGTCCTAATATCTTTCGTTCTCTAACTACATCCCAACACAGCGGTGTTCTACACTTTCTCTCGTAAAGAGCTTCGTACGGTGGCATGCCAATACTCGCATGGTAACTATTTTTATAAGAAAATTCCAGTAGGGGTAGGTGGTCGTCCTAATTTTCCTTGAAGTCCAACACACAAGTTCTAAGCATGTCCTCCAACATTTGTATTGTTCACTCACTTTATCCATCTGTCTGCGGATGATAAGAAGTACTTAACCTTAGCTATGTTCCCATCATTTCTTATAAGCTTTTCTAGAATTTTTACATGAAGCGCGGATCTCAATCAAAGATAATTGACACTGATATTCCATGTCGTGAAATAATTTTCTTTTACGTATAGACTCGCTAACTGATTCAAATTATATCAGATCTTGATTGGTAGGAAATGCACCGTCTTTGTTAGTCGATCTACGATAACCCAAATGTCATCAAAACCCTTTTGTGTGACTGGAAGTCCCGCTACGAAGTCCATCGTAATGTGCTCCTATTTCCACTCTGGTATTTCCAACGGATGTAGTAGCCCACTCGACCTCTGGTGCTCAGCTTTGACCCGTTGACAAGTAAGACATCTACTAACACACTTTGCGATTTCTTATTTCAGTTTGGGCCACCAAAAATGTTTCCTCAAATCTCGGTACATCTTCGTGCCTCCTGGATAAAAAGAATACATCGTATCGTGTGCCTCGTGCAAAATTCCTTCCCTCAACTCGGTTATCGCTGGTACCCATACTCTCCCTTTGAATCTCAAACTATCGTTGTTATCCATTCTGAATTTCCTTCTTCATTTTCTGTGATCCTCTTCTTGATTTTCTCGTACTCGTCATCCTTCTCTTGTGATTCCTTTATTCTGTCCAACAAGGTTGGTCGAGCTTCCACTACAAATAATTTTTCTTTAGACCTCTCTAGTCCCTTTACCTATATTTCTAATTTCTCTATTTCCCTTATCAACTCCTCCTGAGTTGTCAGCTGAATCAACTTCTTCCTTCCTTTTATGCTTAACGCGTCGGCTACTACATTCACCTTTCTCGGGCGATAAAGAATATCGCAGTCATAATCCTTAATTAATTTTAAGCACCTCCTCTAACGCATGTTCAACTCCTATTGTGTGAAGATATATTTAGACTCTTGTGGTCCGTGTATATCTCACATTTCTCTCCGTACAAATAATGTCTCCAAATCTTAAACGCAAAAACTATTGTTGCTAACTCTAAGTCGTGAGTAGGGTATCATTTTTTGTAATCCTTCCATTATCGTGACGCACATGCAATGACCTTGCCATACTGCATTAGCACACAACCAAGTCCACTGTGCGACGCATCACTATACACCACAAATACTTCCGCATCATCTGGTAATGATAATATAGGCACTTCGCTTAGCCTCTTCTTCAGCTCTTGAAAATTTCTTCGCACTTGTCCGTCCGCACGAACTTTACCGTCTTCCTCGTTAGATTGGTCAATGGGGTTGCTATCTTAGAAAAATCCTAAACAAATCTTCGATAGTACCCAACTAACCCTAAGAAACTTCTTACTTTGGTTGGCATCCTCGGTTGTTCCCAATTACTCACTACTTCTACCTTTGCAAGGGTTTACTAAAATTCCAGCTTTATCCACCACTTGTCCTAAGAATTGAACCTTCTTTATCCAAAATTCACACTTGGAAAACTTTGCATACAACTTCTCCTTTCTTAGCCCCTCTAAAACCATCTTCAGATGTTCGGCGTGTTCTTCTTCCGTCTTTGAGTAGATCAAGATATCGTCGATGAAAACTACTATGAATTAATCTAAGAATGGATTGAAAATTCGGTTCATCAAGTCCATGAATGCTGCCGGACCATTTGTTAACCCGAATGACATTACCAAAAATTTGAAATGTCCGTAATAAGTTCGGAACGCCGTCTTTGATATGTCTCCCGTACCTTCAACTGGTGATATCCCATCCGTAGATCTATCTTCGAGAAACACTTCGCTCCCTTCAGTTAGTCAAAAAGGTCATCTATCCTTGGTAACATATATCTATTCTTAATCGTTACTCTATTCAATTCTCGATAATCGATACAGAGCCTCATCGATCCGTCCATCTTTTTAATAAACAACACTGGTGCTCCCCAAGGAGACACACTTGGCCGAATGTAACCCTTATCAAATAACTATTGCAATTGTATCATTAATTCCTTTATTTCTACCGATGCCATACGATATGGGGGTTTCTAAATCGATGCAGTTCCCGGAGCTAAGTCTATTACGAATTTGATTTCTCTGTCTTGAGGAAGACCAGGTAGATTGTCCAGAAATACTCTTGGAATTCTCTCACTACGGATATATCCTTAATTTCTACTTCGTTTTTCCTAGTATCAACAATGTACACTAAGTAACCAACACATTCTTTCCTTAATAATTTCTTGGCCTGCATCATCGTAAGGCAACATGATTGTTTAAGCGATGAGCTACAATAAAACACTCCCTTGGACTTATTCGGAGTCTGAAGGTTTACACTTTTATTATAATAATCAATTATCGCACCATGGTTATACAACCAATTTATTCCCAATATTAGGTCAAATTCTCCCAATATTATCGGAATCAAGTCTACGCTTAGCTCATGATCTCTAATGTTTGCGCGATAATGTTTACGTCACAGTTGGTATCAGACATTAGGGATATGGTCGTTGGCGGAGATCTGAGTCTAGAACTAGGAGGGGAGAGACGAGTAATATACTTTGCTAGTGTGTGACTTACCTAAGATGAAATTTCTTACTTGATAAGTTGACAAATTGTGATTTATCAATTAACATTTGTTTTGAAGCTGTATTCTATAATGAGCAATGGAGAAATCATGATGATAGGGAAGATGGAATTTAGAATGAAAGCAAGGTATTCTCAACTCTAAGAAATACTAAGTACGTAAATTTTGGAGACGAAATTTCATAAGGATGGGAGATTGTAAGACCTCGAATCTTATGAAATAAAAGTATTCAATTTTTCTATTTAGTAAATAGTTAAATTGATAAAAGTTTAAAGTTAAGGGTGATATATGTAAAATTTTCAAAATAAGCAAGTTATTATAAAATATTCATTGTTGTTGGGGAATATTTGTTTGGTCGTGGAATATTCTTGTTGTCGGGGAATATTCGTACGACGACGCAACCATTTGTGGGCCCTGTAACGGAAAATTGTCGGATGAAGAAAACGACAAGAATGAGTTTTCTAAAAATAACGGCGTAGTTGTTATCGTTAAAACTATTGGAATACCCGGTGGATAAAGTAAAGTAATACGCGTTGTTGCATAGTAGCACATGGTATTGCACAATATTTAATATTATTGTTAATTCAATAATTGTCACTGCACAATATTTTCCATTATTAGATCAATAATTTATATTATTGGAATAATACTATTAGATAGCATTATTGGCAATGTGTAAGGAAGTTTTGTCTAGGAAAGAGTTTGATCACCTAATTGCGCGCCAGTAATGAGAAATCTTTATCGGAAAGCCCCCTCTTTCCTGGGAATGATCTGGTTGTCATTATTGGGATTCTGTAATATTATTTGTGAATATTTAATTATTGATAAAAATGATAAGAAATTTTTAAAGAGACAATTATTAAGAGTTGATATTTTATCTTCTTCGATAAAATAATTCATTCAAATATATTATTGTAATATTACATTATAAGTGTATGATTTAATAATATAATAACGGTGATATATTTACAATGAATGCACAATATATGAATAAATGAGGAGGAAGAGATCAAATTGGATCTAGAGTATTTTTGTTACAAAAAATATGTTAAATATGTTAGTGGACCCCATTTTTTGACTAAAATTTGATTATAGCTTGCAAGTTCTTCCGTATGTGGATTTCGATCATTTTTCGTTCAGAATTTGGTAAAACTTTCTTCTACAAAGTTGTAGAGAATTAAATTTCCTATGGAATTGACATAAGATTTGAATTTTTCTGATAAAAGAACTATTTATTATAAATTATTGAAGTTTCTAAATTTATAAATAATTTTTTGTGGAGATTTCTAGAAGGTGGGCCCCACACTTGTCCTTGTGCATGTTGTAAATGTTGAAATCTGATTTCAAAGTGGGCGTAGGAAATTTTTAATAAATAATAATATTATATTAAATTTTCTACTTTTGTATTCTAAGCATTTTCTTATAAATAGGGTGTTTAGGTTAGAATTGAAAATCACACCAGAATCAGAACTTTATCTCTCTTTAATATCGAGCATATTTTTGTGAGTATTTAGATATCTTAAGTGTTGCTATACAGTGCAAGTTTCTTTCAGTATTATATCTGATATTCTAGCCAGAAGTGCTATTCTTTTGAGGTAAGGGATGATAAGGGATTTTATTTTTTTCAAGTAAATGATGTTATTTCTTTTAATATCATTATACCGAAATATTGATATGAATTTTATTGTGAAACTTTATTTTTTTTCATGTCGAGATTACTATTCACGTATATGACACTATTTACATATACGACACTATTCATGTTTATGACACTATTTATGTATACGATACTATTTACGTATATGGTACTATTTACGAATACGGGGTACTATTCACGGTGTATTATTCACGATAAACTTTGATTTCTTTTCTGTCCAAATTATTTTGATACATGAATATTATTCTTGAATTTTACTCCACATTTAGTTATAATGTTGACAATTTTGATATTCATGAATTCTGGATAAGTTGAATTATAAATCTTTAAAATTTATCATTGATCTCATTTAATTGAATGCTTATATCATTGTCATCATCCTCATGGTTATATTGTAACGAAAGTCATCTTTGGCCCGTAGTGCATAGATGGACTGTTGATTATTGGTATTACAGTTGTATATCTTTGACCTGTAGTGCAAAGATGAACTGTTGATGAATATCTTTGGCCCGTAGTGAAAAGATGAATTTATTAGTATGATTATGAACATGAACTTTGATTTGGTATAACCATGATCTTTGATATTTCAGGTAAAGACAGGTGATGAAAATTATCTTCGTTCTGGGTGTGAAAGAGGAATTTAGAACCACAATTATGATTATGAGTTATTCAAATGATTGTGGACAGGAACTGTTGATGGATGTTACAGGAATGAAACATTGTTGGTCAACTTTTAACATGGAGAAGATAATAGACTTTATGGTCTATTTGACTCTTCTAATGGATTGTTCGTTTCGCTGTAACTATGGTTGAAAAGTTTTATTATCTACCATATGTTCTAAATCTCTGATTTATTACTAGCGAATGCTATTGATAATTTAATTATCTTTAGTCATGATATTCTTTACTGGGCTAGTTGTGCTCACCCTTTTGCTTCACAATTACTTTCAGGTAATAAGAGTATAGCTGGGTTAAGCGGGGGTAATAGCGGAATAGAACGGTGGTCTATAGCTGTTGAGGTTTCCCCTAAAACAGTATGAAAAATAATTTTATTGAGAATTTTAGATAAGTTTGTCGTATTTTATACGTCATTTAACCGTTGATTTTGGTGAACTGAATAGGGTGAGGTGAACCCAACTTTGAAAGGGTGTTTTGCCACTATCATACAAGATGTCTAATGACATACGACTTCGTGTAATCATAAGACAGGGGTTGTGCACATCTATTTGCTGATTATATCTATGAGCACTACCTATATAATCTTAGAGTTTGGTTGAAATATAATTCTAAATTGGAGACAATGGAGATAATTAAATGGTAAGAGAAGACTCACCATTGGAAAGAACGTGATATCAATGTTCTCATTTTTCTTTGGGGTCTATTGGGTCAACCAATGATGATTCTCAAGTCATATTATATATATTATAAATTAGATGCATGGCCTCCCATGTACGAAGGTTTTCTTGAGCATTTTCCAAATATTTTAATTTCTAAAATAGTTATTGACTGTACCTTTATGTAAGGTATCACTGTGAGGTGCTATCAAAGGTTGGGATGAGAGTCACAATTTTTAAAACTCACAGCATATGTGTTGTCGTACTCTGCAAGACAATTGTAATAATAAAGTGTGTAGTTATTTTCTGCACCATCTATTTGGCGACTCAGAATGGGTTGTGTAGACCTATTTTAGGCGTGTCACAGCTGCCATTTCTAGAGGACTGGCTGCCCAGTTTCTAGCTTTGCACCATGGTTTGAATCAATGAAAAGAAAATAACGAATATGAGGGAGTTGGCCAACCACCATTTTTGTAGCCATCGTCACTATGAATTATAGCAGCTCAAGTTCAATCAATAAGGAAATAGACTACTATTTGAGCACTGTTGAGTCGCTGATTTTGGGACAAGAAGTTGGTTCTGATTTGTAGTAACAGAATGTTCACCAACACACTTAGGTTTACTTCCCTTTTGGTTTATAATTCCACATTTGATAACTAAATGTTATTACAAGATGAAAAGTTAGGGATTATATATGTACCCTTATCATATAATTCATGTACAGTAGTATAGTCCAATTAATATTTATAACATGTATGGACTAAATTTAATTGGTCATTAATAATTCAACATCTCTTTACAACTTTATTATTCTAATTAGACACATAGTCTAAGTTGATAGCCCATAAAGTGTACATTAATGCACTATACATTTTACATGGTCATATAGACATCATTTAAAGAACTTACACCTTTTATTAATCTTACTATATAGTTTCCATATTATATAGTCGCATCCCAATGTCCCACTATACTTTATATTATATAGATGTAGTTATTATATAATATGGGATTACCTAGTGTTACACTTAGCAATTTATTTTACAAACACTAATCTTATAATATCAATCAATTATTGCTTCATTAATATACTGTTACTCATATTAACAATTAATTAATAATATATTATTAATTAATCATTCACTTATTAATTCCTTCTTTAATTAATTAAATCATTGTAACTCTCACTATCGTGCCACACAAGGCATTCTTCGAGCTTATCAAAACTCCACATTTTTATTAATTCTTATAAATTCAATTTGAATTAATTGAAATACTCATCTCACAACACATCAATATTTATATTTAAATAAATATTCACTTTCTTATTAATATTATTATCAATATTTATTCGTAAAATTCACGGTTCTTACACATATACCCATTTGAAAGTATACATCAGAGAACTCAGATCCGATACAAAGGATGAAAAGCTGAGAATGCAGCTGTTCCGGAAAAGTCCGACTGGAGAAGCCAGAGCATGGTACGCTCGACTTGACAACTCTAAAATCCACAGCTGGAAAGAACTAGCATCAGTACAGTTTCCAGTCACAAATGGTTCCGGTAAGGTATCTAGTGACCAAAGTCCAAAAGCAGAATACTAAGTCTTTTCGAGAATATACACAAAGATTGAGACGTATGACAACACCAGTCATTCTTCCCATTGTAACGCCCGAGAAAATCGGTTTTTTGAGAATTAAATTTTTAATTTTATTAAATGAATTTAATTGATTATTTATGGAGCAAGCTAATCGAAGGTCGTTATATAACCTAGATATGTCAGAACATCGTAGTATTTTGGCTACGTGGTAGAATTAAAGTGTTTGAATTTCCAAGACGAAAATAAAAGTTTTCCGGGAACAAAAATATTTCCGGGGAAAAAGACGAAATAGACACTATTCACCCGTTTCTGCTCGGAGATTTATTTTGAAATTCCGATAAGTTATTGATTGCGTGAAATCTTGAGACGTGATGGAATATTCAATAATATTTCAGTTATGGCAAAAACGAAGTTTTCGCCTGCGGACTCAAAACCTAAGGGTTAGGGAAAGTGATTTCCGCGAATGTAATGAGCATGTATAATAACTAGGGTTATTATGCGTGAGAAATACGAGTATGATACTAGTTATTATACGAGTATACAAAGAAGATTAGTACGACGTATAATACGAATATCGTACGAACAATATACGAAGAGAAGACACGATTACGAGAAAGGAATGTGTAGAATACGATCGTAGAATGCGATAAGTCTTAATAGACTTTATGTTCATGAACTTTGTAGAATCCAATTGGACTTGGATTATATCAAGCCCAATGATTTGTGAAGTTAAGCCCAAGTAATTAAGTAGGTTAATTAAACCTAAGCCCAAGCTATAATTCAATGGGTTAGGGTGATCCATGGGGCAACCCATGATCATGTGGTTAGTCTTGGTAACCAAGATAATGAAGTGATGAGCAAGTGTTGTGCTAATCAAGTATACTTAATAGCTAAGTTAAGTAGCAACCAAGTAATTAATGTGGTGACCAAGTAATTTATTTGGAGAGCAAGTAAACTTGGTGGCAAAGCTTGGAATAGTAAGGAGGTTAACGGCGAAATGACCAAATTTCCCTAGCTTTGGTTTTTCTATAAATAGAAACCTAGAATTTCATTTTCTAGGATTTTGAAAATCCTACACTTGAGAGAGGTAGAGAGAGCTCGGTTGGGAGAAGAAGAGGAAGAGCGTGAGCTTAAACGACCGGATCAAAAGTGATCGTGAAATAGAATAGCTAGCAAATCGCCGGCTTTGTATAACGGAAGAGGATTAACGAAGAACGGTAATCCGAACCCTAATTTCTTCTAATATTTTTCTTTAAGTTTTCTATGTTTAAAACATAGCTTAAAGAGAATAAGAAGTAAAAGAAGTTAAGAATGATTTCATATGGTTGAAATCATGAGAAAACAAAGAAATAAGAATAAGAAATGTAGTTTATAAATTTCTTAAGGATGTATAAGATTCGTAAGGATTTTGAGCGATCCGAATGAATCTTATGAATGAGTATGTCAAATTAGTAAGGAATGATGTTCTATAACATCAAATTCTAAGAAAAAGTAGAATCGTAATCCAAAATATCGATTAAAACGAAGAACGAACGAAGAACGCGAAGAACACGTAGAATGTTGTTGATAGACAAATTTAAAACCATCGTAGTGTAAATGTTGTTGATGGACAAGTTTAAAACCATCGTGTATAAGTTAGTTGCTTCTTGCTTGGTTAGGAGCGTTAGAAACGTTCATGAAGAATAGATTAAAATTGAGCTATAACGAAGTTATGGCAAAATTTTCGTAAAAGACGAGCGAGAATTTGAAAGTTAGTAAATGAACCTGGACATGTAGGGTTTCATAAGAATGTAAGAGAACGTAGAAAATGTGAGTCGTGTAATCAAGAACGATCGAGTTCCGAGTTCGGATGACCGAATTACGGACGAACGAGCGAAGAAAGTTAAAAGCGTAAAATGAACGAAGAGTGAAGTTTAAGCCAATTGAATGGCACGTTAATGAGTTTAGATCGAATTTCTACTTGATGGGTTTTAAAGTATGGGAGATAACAAAGAGAATGGCTTTGGAACGACCTCGTTCTGAGTTATAACGAAGGAGTTATGAGATCTCAAAGTAAGCATCTCAAAACTTGATTCAACACTTAGAAAAATTTTCTAAGGTTTAAGATTCGCGCCGCAGCGCCGAGAAGTGGCGCCGTAGCGTGAACTCGGGCTTCAGGTACTGTTAAGTGGCGCCGCAGCGTGAAAAATAATGAAGGGTTTGGTGCCGCAGCGCCAGACCAAGGGAGGAGATAGAAGTAGGTCGCGCCGCAGCGCGAGAGAGAGAGAGGGAAGGATGGCGCCGCAGCGCGGGTGCAAGGCCATGCCCAGAAATATGAATTTTATTTCTCAGATACTGGGGGATGTGCAAGAAAGAAGTATGAACATATAGTTCACGTAATGTAACACTTAGTCAAGTGTTTTAAACCTTTAGCAAATGTTGAACGAAAAGATTTAACGTGATTAAAAGACGGAGAATGTAAGCGTTAGATTACGTAACCGATATCAGGAGACCGTAGTCACGACGAACGAACATCAGGGATTGCTATGATTGTAATTCCTTAGACGTTGAGTGATAAGGTAATGAATAACATTCCGATGTTATGTTATAGTAATGAGAGATGAATGTAAAGCATTTAGACGTTGTGAACGCAATGTTGTTGCGATGAACGATCGGTCTTAGCATACAACAAACGGTATGTCTTCGACATAAAAGAAGAATAATGAACATGGGGTTCATGGGTTGAATAAACGATGAAAACTATTGAAACCTTGAGTGAAGGTTGAATGAAAGATTAAGAGACGATCAAGTTAATGTCAAATACATAACAATCCTCGTGAATCGTATTCGTGTTGGACGAACATTCTAAGTATACCCTAGTTGTATGACTTAGACGTTGACGAAGGTAGTAAGTAAGATATGAATTATCAAGGAAAGCCGTAACAACGGGTAATGCGATTAAAGAAAGTCCAAGTGTGAGTCAGATAGAGAATGATAGAAGATTATGTATGGTTTAACCATAATTAAATGAAGAACGTAAGAAGGTAAAAAGAAACCGTGAATGATGTCCAACGTTGGTAGTTCAGCAACGATGATCGAAAGTTGGTTAATAACGTAAGAACGTTAATGAGCCGTAACGAAGCATGGAAAGTCGATTTAACTTTATTAATGAAATGAGCATGATTAAGTATACCAGATGAAAGATAGTTAATTGATGATGAATTAATTAACTTAAAGTAGCATCTTCGATGATGACAAATAACGTTGAGAGTGACAACTAAAAGTTGTTGAATATTACGTGAATGTGAACGACATGTAATAAGTATACCTAGCCAATAAACGATCGAATTTCGATTGATAATGTAAGAACGTTGGTAAGACGTAAGGAAAGGTGATTAACTCAAAACGAGTGGTATTAATGAAGTAAATCTACTTACAACATAGAAGAGAAAGAAGTTGGTTATAAACGGCAAGCCGGAACCAATAATAAACAATCTAATAAATAATTAGATTGAGAGGAAGGGTAAGATTCATTAGGAACCATGTATGTTCGCTCATGACCTAATGTGGTATGTTATGTGATAGAAACAATGTGAATAGTTGTTTGATAGCTAATTAAAGTGTGCTATGTGAATATATCATGTAGATTCTGTAAAGGCTGTGGTCAGTCAAGTAAGTTATCTGAAGACGCTGAAAGGAAAGTCTTCTTAACGCTTGTCTAACTTCCATGTTAGCCAAGTTTTTATGTGATTCGTTGAACTAAATTGCAAGACTTGTTTCAAAGAAAGGGTCGATGCCAACTTTTAACTCGGCTAGACTATTCGTACTATATAGATTGATTATCATACATGTCATTCTATATAGAAATGTTAACGATATCCTATGCCAAGAAATTGGTACGGGCGTGAAGGTAAGGTTTGTCTATGAACAAACAAAAGGATTTTTCATCGATTATTCGATGGGCACGCGAGTTTGCCAAAAATATTAAACGTAAATATGTTTAATGAATGTAGTGTTGATCAACATAGGGTACTACGGGCTGATCACCCAGATGTACTCGTAAGTTATACGGATGAACGGCCTAAGTGCTGTGGACTCCTTTTCAAGTATGAAAACTAAAAGTTACTGTTCATGGTTTATCGACCGGTTCAGAATTCCTAAGCTATTATATATATTCTTTGGAATTGTTGTTATGACATGAGAGGTACTAGTCAAATATTTCATAGTGCTTCGTAGTTAATTGTTCATTTATGTGAATAAAGCATGAAATTGTTCATGTGATAGTCATGTAATTCGTTGTTAAGACTTGCTGAGCTAGTTATGCTCATTCTTGCTTAAACCATATGTTTGCAGCTAAAGCCGAACGAACTGAGAGTTCTAAGAGAGATAAAGGCAAGGCTAAGATGGATGCTTAGGCATTGTGTAATAGTTTAGTAAGTTTGTATGTATTATACATTATGAACAATGAACGATGTAACCGGTTTATGAACCTGGGAAGGATTATACTTTGATTTTGATGAGAATATAGTAATTACTCTCATTTTGTTTTAATTCAATGGAATGATTGTATGGATGTTAGTACAGTGGAGCACCATCTGTCGGGTTAGAAGATACCCAAATTTGGGGGTGTCACACCCATGATATAGACTAAAATGGTGATGACATTCATCGGCATATAGGAAGCTCCATATTATGAAAGGGTCCTAGCTGGAATAGGAAAACCATTCTCAGAAATGATTAAACATGGAGAAATGGCTAAAATGATGTTGAAGTCAAGAAAGATTAAAGACCTCACTGCTTTAGAAGCAGTAGCTGAGCACATCCAGACCGAATATTTCTGGAGTAATCCGAGAAGAACCCAGAAGAAAAAATAATTAGAGGTATCCTTGATACTTCAGGGTCAAAATTGGCGAGGCAGTCAGAACCCTCCCATTCAAAAGCAAAATAATTACTCTTCGTTTTAAACATATGTAAAGCCTCCAAATCCTGCATTTCAGAAAGCAGGATAAGTTGAACGCAGATGAACTTTTACGCCCTTAGGGAATTCACTGGAAAACATATTGAAGCTTCTGACTAACCAGAAGAAGATCACTCAACTCCAAATGGGAAAAGTTTTGATCCAATAAAAAGTGTGCTTATCATTCTAGGTCCCCTAGCCATGATACCCAATAATGATGGTCTCTGAAACACAAGATCTAAGACATGATAAATAGTGGTGAAATTGTTGTGACAACACCAGAACAACCACTTACCCAAGACAATCCTTTACCTCAGCATAATGAGGAAGGAGTAAACATGATCAGCACGGGGAGTGGAGAACGTTCTAAATACCTCAAGTATATTAGAGAATCTTCAACTGAAAGTAACCTTGCAAAGATAGGTTATTTAGAAGGAAAACCTTCAATAGAGCAGGAGCTAAAATCTATCAAAGAACAGATCGATCAATTAGCAGAATTAATGGTGTATCAACATCAAGTAACTCGACAGTTGATAAGCCAGATCGGCCAGATTCAAACAAATATCCTCCCAATTTCAAGGAACGATCACATTAGATTCCAAGAAAATAAAACATATGAGGATAAAGTTGTAAGGAAAGAAACATTTCGTGCTCTTAGAGAGTTTGAAGCTAAAAGAAAGTTCACTCCTTTAGGGCCAACCAATGGAGGAAATTTTACAGATGTTAATCCATGAAGGAAAGATTATAGAACCGTTACCCCCAGTGGACCCCTGATTAAGGAGGTTCGATGCCACTTATGTCACTACCATTCCAACACTCCTGATCATAACACAGAAGGTTGTTTGGCACTTCATCACCTAATCCAGAATCTAATTGATGGTGGTGATTTATAAATGATGATCACTGATGATGACATACCAGTAAAAGGAATATGCCACTGTAAGTTACTTCATATAGCAGTGATATCACTATGATATGTGATTGGGGGTATTGATAAATGGAGGATCATCCTTAAACATCTGCCCTTATGATACCTTAAACATCTGCCCTTATGATACCTTAGAAATGATGAAGATCAACCCACATAGAATCCGGAGCAATCATGTCATCATAATAGCCTTTGATGGATATCGACGGGATACTATGGAAGAAATGGAGCTTCCAGTGGAGATGAGCTCACATACATTGTAAGAACCGAGAAATTCATGAATAAATAATTATTTTTAATATAATAAAAGAATGAATATTTATTGGAATATAAATATTAATGTGTCGTAAGATGAGTAATCAAATTAATTCGAATTGGATTTATGCAAACTAAGAAGTGTGGAATTGTGATGAGAATTTGTGAAGTGCCTTGTGTGGCATAATGTGAAATGAGAAAATTCACTAAGTTAATTAAAAGAGAACTAGGAAGATTAATTATGCGATTACATACATGGAATGAATAAGCTTTTATCTATTAATATTACTAATGTGGAAGTTAATTTATGTCATGTAAAACTAGTGTGGTAGTAGAGGTCGGAGCTGGCTTGGAGCAAAACCAGTTTGGCACTGTTAGGGACCAGCGCAGCTGCGCCCTCCCAGCAGTACAAACTGGCGCTGCTGCGCCAGTGGCAAATCTGAGATAAGTTAGTTATTACAGTTGAAATGAAATGGAACAATATTGTAATGTGTGTGACATTAATAAAATCATATGATAAGAGTACATTTTAATGACATGCGGCACCAAGTAGTACAATGAAATCACATGTGATCCTTACTATCGAAATGATTAAAATAGCTTTGTATTCTAGAGTTTGGGAAAGGAATTAAATATTTAAATAAACATTTAATATTAAATTATGTTATTATGTGGTTATGTGAGTAATAAAAATAATTATGGGAGATACCCGGACAATAATACCTAACTGCATTATTTTATTATGTGTATTAAATATATATGGATTATATGATGTGAGTACATAAATAATCTCTAATTTCCTAATATGGTAACAATGGTACATTAATATCATATTTTTGGGAGTTAAGTAACTAAACTAAACTCTAGTTGCTGAGAATTGATCTTACCCTCCTAGTATATGAACAGTAACCTATGGCTAACTCACGTAACTTCCAAGTAGTGCTCATTGGCTATGGAGATGACTGGTGGTGAGTGGTTGAATAACTTCTAGTTGACCATTGTGTTCTCCTTCTACATTCCAATCTCAAATTTCCATGCAAAACCATTAGCCAGTCCATGATTTCTCTATAAATAACAGCTCCATTTCCAGTTTTACGATGCTTTTGTTTGTCTGTTGAAACTTTGATAACTTGAGTTCGAGTGGTTGTTGTCCAAAGAAGAGGCTAGCAATCTCAAAAAGGAAGAAACTAAGCTTAAGGAGGTATAACTTCTGTTTATGTTCTTGAATTGGGTTTTGTTTAATTCTTGAAATTACTTAAAATTCTATGTCAATCAAAGTGAATTAGAATGTTATCATGTGTTTAGGAAGTATGTATACATATAAGGAACCTTTAATGATGAATTAAGCATGTTTAAATCGATTAAAATGAAGGTCAGTTGATGCTCTGCAGAACAGAGCAAGTTACTGCTTCTGGTCCAGGCAAGGCGCAGCTGCGCCGTAACCCAGAACTAGCTTCTGGTTTTTGTTATGCTATGTGTTGCTATATTGGTATTATAACTTATATAAGTACCTGAAAAGAAGTTTTCTTATGTAGTATGAAGTGATCAACATGTTTATTGAAGGATTAAGAACCAAAATCTAAAGTTTTGATAGCCAGCTTTGTTGAAACTTATGTTCCACAAGTTCTTAGCTTAGTAGCATACACACATGACTGAATTCAAATATAAATGAGCATAAAATAATGTTTATAGTGTACGTGTTCATGACCAACTTGTTAAGCTTTGTGTTTGAAAATATTTTAAAAGAAAAGCTTGATATGTTAAAGTTAATATACATGAATGCTATATGATGTAGGTTCTGATCTTGAAGAGATGTTATGTGGTGCCCCCAAATTCGGGTATCTTCCAACCCGACAGATGGTGCTACACGGTGCTACAGTTCACACATACATTCAATTGAAATACTTCAAAAGAGTGAATATGTCTTCTATATATTCTAAAAAAATATTACCAATTCCAGGTTCTTTGTAACCATTACATGTGTTCTTGTCATAATATCAAGTAATTACAATATTCATACTATACTATTACAAAGGAAACCTTTTGATTTGCCTTAGCCTTCCCTTTATCTTTACTAGGTCCTTCAGTCCGATCGGTCTTAGCTGCATTCATATGGCTCAAGCAAGAGTGAGCATAACTAGCTCATCAAGTATGACAATTTCATTTAAATAAGAGGTTTGAATCATATGAATCATATATCTTCTATAACCGATTCAATAGTTATGAAGTATTATCGATAATTCAAAATAGCACTTCTCTTTTCTTTAAAACGTTTAACAACGAATAACATAAGTTAAACATCAAATTTTGTTCTAAGACCTTGAGCATTTCATTCTTTCCTTGAAAAGGACAACCCGTCACCAAGTCCGTAAGTCCGATATATCTTACAAGCACGTCTAGGTGATCAGCCTATAGTATTCTATGTTGTACAACACTACTTACTTTAAACGTACGTACGTTTAAGTTTTGGCAACCTCACGTGCATGTCATTTGACGGCAAAAAATTTGTTTGCCATACTCAATCTTTCTTTGAAATCAATACCAAAATAGTTTGGCAAAAGATAGCAGCATTTACAATAGTTTGATAAGTTATAAAGAAATCCATAAAACATCTTAAGTCTAGCCGAAGGAATTGGCTTCGACTTCATTATACATCAATTCATGTGTAGGATACATGAATCATAAAGCTTGTCCAAAAGAACTTAGACAAGGGTTAGAACACTTGCCTTCAGCGTCTCCTAAAATAATTGTACTTTTCCTTTGAGTCTTTAAGGATTCCATAATACATGATCACATAACATACCACATTAGGTCATATATAATCACGTATTGTTACTGATATATCTTACCCTTCTTCTCAATCTAATCATGCCTTAGATTGTTTAACATTCGTTACGGTTTATCGCATTACATTGTTTTTACGTTCAAGTAATCTTTCGTCAACATGTAGTTATCAATCTTAAGGTTTACTCATCCTTAAAGGATGTTATATTAAAGCAATTAAAGTTATAATTTACTTTCAATTAACCTTTACATTTAATACATTCATGGTCATTCTTTATTGGCTCTATTCTAGTGTTGGCGTTGTGGCGCCAGCTTCCTTCATATAGCTCGCTCTGCGGCGCGAGTTTACAGTACCTTTGCCCCGAACTCGGCGCTGCAGCGTGGGTCCCTTTGCTAACAGCCTCATTGCGGTGACATTACGAATTGGCTGAGGGTCAAGTCTGGTGCTGCGGTGCTGCGGCGCTGGCCTTGAGCCTCAAACAATTTGACAGTTTGATTTCTAGTGTGAATTTTTCGGCCTCATAACTTATTCATCCTAAGTCTGAATTGGATTGTTCAAAAGTCGCTAGCTCACAAATCCTATGCACAATGATTTCATTAGAAAATATTTCATTTTCAAATCTTTTAACTCAGAATTCACTGATTAGTTCATTATTACGAAAACGTTAAACGTTCATGAACGTTCAAAGATTGTTTCTTCGTTCTAGGTCATAATTTGGTCATTTTTGAGTTCGCAACTCTAAAATGCAAAGTTAGACTATTCTCCATAGAAAACCAATGTTTTTGAGTTCAATGGTGACTTTTGACTTTCATTCCGAGAATTTAACAATCTTGACGATTATCGTCTAATCTCGTAAATTTTGTCATAACTTCATTACTTGAGATTTTTACATCATTCAAAATGGATTCATTCCATCATTCTAACATCTTAACCAAACATATTTCATTTAATTCTATACGTGTTCTTCATTAGTTTATCACTTCATAATTATGATTTCCTTACAACATAACTTATTAAGGTTTAAGTCCATTAATTAGCTATCCTTATCACTTCTTATGATACATACTCCACCAATCATCACTTCTCTATCAAACTATAATTGAAGAGATGGAGAATCATGGTTTAGGATTCATTACATTTGAAGTTCTTAACTTGGTTCTTCTTCTTTTCTTCTTGATATAATAATACGCTAGCTCTTACTTTTCTCTCTATATTCTTATGCTAAATTGTGGGTGAAATGAACAAGGAAAAAATGAACTAACAACCTCTTCTATTTATAGAAATTCTAAGGTGGGGGTAATTTGGTAAAGATGTCATCCCACCTCCTTACTATTCATTTCTTACTAACCACTCATCTTATCCTTTGCTTGTCCACCACACATGACCAGCCATGACTCACCTATGGGGCCCACATGGGTTACCCCATGGGTTTTCTTACCCGTTGACCCATCGGTTCGATCCACAGGTCTGGTTCTTAGTTTGGGCTTAGGTTTAATTACCTTGAGCCTAAAATTTGGCTTTCATTAATAACCTTTGGGCTTTAACATAATACCAATTGGGCTTGCACAATTCCTACACAAATCCCATAAGTCCACTATAATTGGCTTAAAGCTTTTAACGTATAGTCTACGTATTCTTCTCGTATACTAAGTCGTATAATCATTCATCATATATGATATGTTATCTTTTGCATACATATACAATACCTCGTATCATACTCGTATTATTTACTTCATATAATACTTGCGTATCATACGATCATCATTCATTCATTCTTTACTTTCCTTAACATTCTTAAACTTAGTATGCAGGACAAAAACTGTGTTTGTCATAACTGAATTATTATTACGTAATTCATCCTCCTTTATTATCCTATCGTTACGTATTTCTCGAAAGTTCAAAAATAATTTTCGAGTAACAATTGATGACTAGTGTTTTTCGGAAAATTTCTCGGAAAGCTTTTATTTTCATCTTGAAAATTCAAACACTTTAATTCCTTCACATAGCCAGAATACTACGATATTCCGAGACATTTAGGTTATAGAACAACCTTCATCTTACTAACACATAATAATAACATATAATATAATTTTATTCATTATTTAATTAAATAAAATTATTTTACAATTAATCCGATTTTCTCGGTCGTTACATTCTTCCCTCTTTATAAGGATTTTGTCCCCAGAATCACGCTATTACATTACACAAATAATTGAGGGTAATTCTTCTTCATCTTTTTTTCAATTTCCCACGTTGGTTCTTCGGCATCGTGGTTCTTCCATAACACCTTTTCCGAAGGTATAACTATGTTCCTCAAAACTTGCTCTTTTCTATCAATGATTTGAATAGGTATTTCTTCAAACGTCAAGTCCTTCTCGATATGAATAGGTTCATATTCTATTACATGCTTATAATTTGGTTTATAAGGATGCAACACAGAGACATGAAATACATTGTGTATTCGTTCTAGGTCTGGAGGTAATGCTACCATGTAAGCTACCTCTCCTACCCTTTTTATTATTTCAAAAGGACCTATAAATCTTGGACTTAACTTTCCTTTCTTCCCAAAGCGTATCTTTCCCTTCTAGGGAGATACCATTAGAAATATGTATGAGACTACTTCAAACTCTCTGTTCGCTCGATTCGAATATGAATACTTCTTATGTCTGTCTTGAGCTACTACCAGACACATTCTTATCAGTTTAACTATATCCGCTGTCTGCTGCACCAATTTTGGTCCTAGCATTTGGCGTTCTCCCACTTCATCCCAACATAATGGTGTTCTGCACTTCCGTCCGTATAAAGCTTCATAAGGCGGCATGCCTATGCTCGCATGATAACTATTGTTATACGTAAACTCTACTAACGGTAGATGATCATCTCAACTACCCTTAAAATCCATGACGCAAGATCTCAGCATATCTTCTAACGTCTGAATTGTCCTCTCGCTCTGCCTATCAGTTTGTGGATGATAAGCCGTACTCAACTTCAGCTGTGTTCCCATCTATTCTTGCATACTCCTCCAAAAGTTTGATGTGAATCCTGGATCAAGATCTGACACTATCGAAATGGGTACTCCATGTCTGAAAATAACTTCCTCAACATAAAGTTTAGCTAATCGATCTAAGTTATACTTAACCCTTATTGGCAAAAAGTGAGCCGACTTCATCAACCGGTCCACTATTACCCAAATCGCATCATACCCCTTCTGAGTAATTGTAAGTCCCACCACAAAGTCCATCGTAATATGTTTCCACTTCCATTCCGGAATCTCCAAGGACTGTAACAAGCCGATTGGTGATTGATGTTCGGCCTTAACCTTTTGACAAGTTAAGCACCTACTCACGTATTCTGCTATCTCTCTCTCCATGTTCGGCCAGCAAAAACTTCGTCGAAGGTCTTGATACATCTTAGTACTATAAGGATGAATCGAGTACCTCGAACTATGAGCCTCTTGTAATACTTCCTCCTTTAATTCTATCTCATTCGAAATCCAAATTCTTCCTTCAAAACTTAATAATCCTTCATTATCAAGACTGTACTTTAATTCTTTTTCATCTGCTAACATCTTCTTCATCTTGTCCCACTCATTATTTCTGAGTTGTACCTCCTTGACTCTCTCTACAATGGTAGATCGAATCTCAGTTGTAAACAGTCTCTGACCCGACTCATTCGGTAATCTCACCTCTAACTCCATTATAGCAATCTCTGTTATTAACTCAGTTTGAGCTGTTAACATAGACAACTTTTCCCGACCCTTCCTATTTAAGGCGTCAGCCACTACATTGGCTTTTTCTGGGTGATACAAGATTTCACAGTTGTAATCCTTTATCAACTCCAACCATCTCCTTTGTCTCATATTTAAATCCTTTTGTGTGAAGATATATTTCAGACTCTTATGGTCTGTGTATATCTCACATTTTTCTCCATATAAATAATGCCTTCATATCTTCAAGGAAAACACTATCGCGGCCAGTTCCAAATCATGAGTAGGTTAAACTTTCTCATAATCCTTCAACTGTCGTGATGCATACGCAATGACCTTTCCATGCTGCATGAGCACGCAACCAAGTCTTCTATGCGAAGCATCGCTATAAACTACAAAATTTCCTGTATCATCGGGTAAGGAAAATAAAGGTGCTTCACTCAACCTTTTCTTCAGTTATTGGAAACTGTCTTCACACTTCTATGTCCACACGTACTTTATTGTCTTCCTTGTCAAGTTAGTCAACGGAGTAGCTATCTTCAAAAAATCTTGGATAAATTTTCAATAGTATCCGACTAACCCTAGGAAACTCTGCACCTCAGTCGACATTTTTAGTCGTTCCCAATTCATCATTGCTTCCACCTTCACTGGGTCTACTAAAATTCCATCTCGACCGATAACATGACCTAAAAATTGTACCCTTTCTAGCCAAAATTCACACTTAGTGAATTTTGCATATAACTTCTCCTTCCTTAGTGTCTCCAACACTAATCTTAGCTGTTCAGCATAATCTTCTGGCGTCTTAGAATAGACTAGAATATCATCGATAAACACTACGACAAACTTGTACAAATATTATTTGAACACTCTGTTCATCATATCCATTAATGCAGCTAGTGCATTAGTCAACCCAAACGGCATCACCAGAAACTCATAATGACCGTAACGAGTTCTGAATGTTATCTTAGGTACATCCTCCTTCCTAACCTTCAACTGATGATACCCCGTTCACAAATTTATCTTAGAAAAATACTTTGCCCCTTTGAACTGATCAAAGAGATCATCGATCCTGGGTAATGGGTATTTATTCTTTATTATTAACTTGTTCAACTCTCGGTAGTCGATACAGAGTCTCAACAATCCATCCTTCTTCTTTAAAAATAATATCGGTGCTCCCCACGGCGAAATAATTTGTTGAATATACTTTCTATCCAATAGTTCTTATAACTGAACCATCAACTCCTTCATCTCGACTGGCGCCATACGATACGGTGCCCTTGAAACTGGTGTCGCTCCTAGCACAATATCTATTATGAATTTGGTCTCCCTATCCGGTGGAAGACCCGACAATTCGCTTGGAAATACATCCGCGAATTCTTTAATTATAGGTATTTGTTCCATCGTTGCTTCCACTCTCTGGGTATCAACAACATGACATAAATAACCTACACTTCCCTTCCTCAACAATTTCCTAGCTTGTGTCATAGTAAGATAACACGAACGTCCCAGCAATTTATTACTGTAAAACACTACATTTGGTTGACTCAACGTTCTAATGTTTACACATTTCTTTAGACAATCGCATCGAATTCTTCCAACTTTATCGGTACAAAATCTACCGATAATTTATGACCCCGTATTTCTACACAACAACTCCTATAAATATATTCAACAAGAATTATTTCTTCGTTCGCTACCTTGATATCCAATGGTACATGCAATCTTTCGAGAAGTAATCCTAATTGTCTACCAAAATCACATGCCATGAAAGAACAACTAATACCTGAATCAAATAACATATAAGCATTTATATCGTTGATCGGGATAATACCTGCAACTACATCCCTTAATACAATTGCATCCTAGACCGTTATGTTAAAGGTATGGGCCATCGGCCTACTCGTTTGTGCGGGACCACCAATAGCTAACTTATCGCTATTATCGCCTTTATTCCCATATGTCCCCTTCTTGGGCAGTTCTTCGCTATGTGATCGGTTGATCCACATACGAAGCATCCATAGTTTTTCTTCGGACTTGGACAGTTAGGCGAAATGTGCCCCTCATATCCACAATTGTAACACACAGCCTTTCCCTTAAGACATACTCCTAAATGAGTCTTCCCATAGTTTTTGCATGCCTCCATCCTCTTCTTAGGATCTCATTGCTTCACCCTGGTATTCCCAGAGTTAAAACCCTTCCTCTTCTGGTCGTTGCCACTCCCACTGGCTCCTTTCGTTTTCACTCCCTCGTCTAACTTATTCTTGTTCTTCTACTCCTTGTGGTATTGGCCTAATGCCTCATTACCACCTTCGACAATTATTGCCTTCTCCAGTATGGTTCCAAAAGAATTACTTTGGAACACAAATATCCAGCTATAGAGCCAGGGTTTCAAGCCCTGCTCGAATCTTCTCGCCTTCCTCACCTCCGTCTCCACCTGATGTGGAGAAAACCTCGTCAGTTCATTGAACTTGGCCGTATATTGGGGAACTGTCATTTCCCCTTATTTCAGTTTCAAGAACCGCATCCCCATCCTCCCCTGCATACTCGTGGAAAAGTAGTTCTCGAAGAAAATCTTCTTGAACCGCATCCACATTAGGTTTTCTATACCGGCCCTATCTTGGTTTGCCTCCCACCAGAAGTTGGCCTCTCCTTTCATCATATAGGTAGCAAAAGCAACCTTTTACCCTCTTTGACATTTGCAATAACAAATGCCTTCTCTATTTCTTTCACCCAAGTCTGGGCTTCTATGGAGTACATAGTTCCTTTGAACTTCGGCGGACCAACACTTTTAAAATCCTTAAACGTAGTAGCTCGTACTACTGCAGGATT
This sequence comes from Panax notoginseng, assembly GCA_016801055.1. Lineage (NCBI taxonomy): Eukaryota > Viridiplantae > Streptophyta > Magnoliopsida > Apiales > Araliaceae > Panax > Panax notoginseng. The sequence continues at coordinate 126,986,549 of CM029019.1, forward strand.
TACGGGTATATTCGCCCCATTCCTGTTAAAAGTAGTCATTAATAAATTAACGAACTCTTGCATCGGATTAATCGGTCCTCCCTCCGGTTGATTCACGTTAACATCTTGATTTTGTTGTCTTCTTCTTGGCAGTATTTTTTTGCTAAGATAAATAACACGTCATTATTACTTTCTTTCTTGTTAGTTAGTTATTATTCATTATTAAATAATAACTCTAAACTCATTGCACAATATACTCCATAAAAGGCTTATATTGATTTGCTTCTTTATAGTGTAATACTACATCAATCTGAAAGTAGTATGCACACAAGCCAATCATGTTTGATGATAAAGCATATACTTTGTAACAATCTTATTCATTTATTAATAAAAAGTATTAATTTATTAAAGGCTTTTAATTATCTACATGATACTATTTTATAATATGTGATAAACCTATAATTTTAAGCAATGCTTTTAGAATAATGATGATGATCATTCTAATGAGATCTAAATTCTTAGAAAGCTTAAAACTAAAATAGTTCCCAATCATTGGACTACTAAATTTTGGATTAGTGAATCCGGATAGATTGATACATACGTTGCTTGCTCATTGGATGAGGATGATTGATCTCATGATCATTTGTGTGGAGACACTAAAGCATGTATGTAGGTGCTTATTAGAGAATAAGCTCACTGAACGTGGCTCGCTAAGAAATATCTAATGGAGTTTTACTTGCCTGTCAATAGGAATTCATGTAGTGATAGTAGTACAAGTGATCCTTGGACTTGAGATTATCACAGTATCTTGTGTATGATAAGTTATACTTTAACTTATTCCTTAAGACCCTTAGGGTATATCAAAGGGTATGCTTGGATATAATAAGTCGTATATGGAGATAATGTATGATCAATAAAGAATCTACCGCTTCTAGTAAAAGAAGAGAAATGTCATATGTGATTCGATAAATGACAACCCAGTAGTCCTTAGCCAAGACAGAATGAAATTAGAAAGGAATTTTTAATTTACATTATTTGGAGTTGTGTATTTGAGAGTCGAAATACATATAATTAAATAAATTAAGACTTGACAGTAATTTCATGTCTTATATTTTATTGGGACATTATATGGTGGAAGGATTGAATTATACGGTAACTATTTACTCAAATATTCTTTTATGATAAATATTAAAATCTATATTATCTAGAAAGTCGTTAATCGCTAGGGAGGCTTATCCCTATTGTAGAATAAATATTATATATTTAAATAAATTAATAGTTTAATTTATTTATTTAAATAAGATTAGAATTGTTCTAATTGATTTATTCACAACCGGTTTAATATGGAGAACCTAAAGGGTCACACCATAAAAGGAAGAATAATTATTTAAGAAGTTAATGACATAATCATAATAATAAGTTAAGTATATTTAATTTAATCTATGGTAATAGAATAAATTAAATAGCTTAATATTTATTAATTTAATATTAATATTAAATATAAATTAATAAGAGGAGTCTTATTATTATTATTACTATTATTATTTTTTTAATTTCTAAAGGAGTTTATGAATTAATTAATAAAAGTACTCTCAAATATCCTAATAAGATTAGGAGACTAATTAATTAAAAAAGTTTAATTAATTATTCCTAATAAGATTGAAAGCCTAATTAATTAAAGGAGTTTAATTAATTAAAATAAAACTCAATTCTTTAATTGTTAAGGAGAGTTGCCCACATCTATAAATAAAAGCACTCTTATTATGGGTGGAGAGTTGTTGTTGACTTTTTCACAACAGACATAATTCCAATAGTTGGAGAGTATGCTCTTTTTCTATGAGAGATAGAAAAACAATGGTTTTGCCAAACACCCTTCTTCTTGAATATTTCTTCTTCCTTGGTGGATCACCTCTAGAGGCCAAACACTTGGGTGGCTAACGTTGGTCAAAGGATGGAACCAAACCCGGTGGATTTTAGTTGAACGCGAAAAGATTGGAGGTGAACTTGTACCTGAGGAAGCTCGAATCTTCAAGGGTATGATTCTCGTTCTTTATTTTTCATTTAATTAATAATTGTGCATAAAGGATGATCCGGGTATATGGTTTGTAAAATTTTAAAACTCTTATTTTCATGCTTTAGGTTATTTTGTGCACTTTAATTGCGTTCATGAATATTATAAACCTAACAGTGGTATCAGAGCAAAACATTTATGCAAATTATTAATTATTTTAATTTGATATGTATATTGATATGTGTTTAGAACAATTTAATTGGACATAATTTTATTATATAAAATTTATTTTAAAAAAAAAATTGTGAATTCGCTGCGCCTGATATATTAATCACGTGGCAAAAGGGATTATATGAACTATATATATATATATATATATATATATATAAATATATATATATATATAATATATATAATATTTGAAGGGATGCATGGTACGGTTAATATATTATATTATATAATCATGTTGCAGAATATAAATCCTTTTGATTTTCGTTATCAAAAGGAGTTAACAGGATTATATTACTCCCACGTGGCCCAAGATATGATACTTCGCAAAGAGATTCGGTTTAACCTGGAGAACATGATTCATTTGTTACTTATATATATGATATATGTTTTTTAACTTTAGTAGTCATGCACCTAATCTTAATATGTACTGCATATCCGTGATATTATGTATATTATATATATATTGTGAGACCCCGAATTTTATGAAATAAAAGTATTCAATTTTTTTATTTTGGTAAATAGTTAAATTGATAAAAGTTTAAAGTTGAGGGTAATATGTGAAAAATTTTCGAAGTAAGCAAGTTGATATAAAATATTCGTTGTGTCAGGGAATATATGTACGACGGTACAATCATTGGTGGACCCCAAAATAGAATTATTGTCGAATTGAGAAAACGACAAAAATATTTTTATGAAAATAATGGCGAAAGTTTTACCATTAAAACTGTTGAAACATTCGGTGTTAAAAGTACAGTAATACGCGTGGTTGCATAGTAGCACACGGTATTGATTATTGATGCTTAAATAATAAGTCACTTAGTTTTGTTTTATTGATATTATTAATGTAATAAAACAGAAAAACTTTTTATATAAAACAGAATACTTTTATAAAGTTATTCTATAAATAGAATATATTATATTCTATTATGCATAGTATTTTGTATAGTAAAATCTTTTTATATAAAATAGAATACTTTTATAAAGTTATTCTATAAATATAATATGTTATATTTTATTATGCATAGTGTTGCATAGTGCCTACATAGTGTTTTGCATAGTAAAATCTTTTTATATAAAACAGAATACTTTATAAAGTTATTCGTTTTATTAGATTATAAATAGAATATATTATATTTTATTTAAAAGATTTTGCTTTAAATATGGACCGTCCGATTAAAAGTAAATCAATCTGGATCATTCATAAATTAGTTACTATGCAGTCCATTCTTCTATAAATAGAAGCTCATTCTTTTATTATTTCTTACAAATTCACTAAAACTCTAGATAGAGAAACTATAGAGAGAAAGAAGAAAAGTGTTCTGCTACTTCACTACTCCTATATCCAGTACTCTTCTTTCTAAGGTAAGGGATATTATTTGTTATACCCATAAGGAGTATTATTTCTTTCGTATTCATGAAGAAAACTATTGCTATTCTATTCTTTATTATTATGTTGGAATAACCTGTTTATGCGAAGTATCACACACATGGTGAAATTCTTCTATTATTCCATTCTTTATTATTATGTTGGAATAACCTGTTTATGCGAAGTATCGCGTATATGGTAAAATTCTTCTATTATTCCATTCTTTATTATTATGTTGGAATAACCTGTTTATGCGAAGTATCGCGTACATGGTAAAATTCTTCTATTATTCCATTCTTTATTATTATGTGGGAATAACCTGTTTATGCGAAGTACCACATACATGGTGAAATTCTTCTATTATTCCATTATTTATTATTATGTTGGAATAACTTGTTTATGCGAAGTATCACATATATGGTGAAATTCTTCTATTATTCCATTCTTTATCATTATGTTGGAATAACCTGTTTATGCGAAGTATCGCATACATGGTGAAATTCTCCTATTATTCCATTCTTTATTATTCTGTTGGAATATCCTATCGGTGCGTATTACGACTGACCTGGTTCCGTTATTTATTATTCTGTTGGAATAACATGTCTGTGCGGTCTATCGCATGCATGGTGATTTCCGTTGTTATTCCATTCTTTATTATTATGTTGGAATAACCTGTCTATGCGAAGTACTGCATATATGGTGAAATTCTTTTATTTTTTCATTCTTTATTATACTGTTGGTTATTGGTTTTACAGTTGTATGTCTTTGGCCTGTAGTGCAAAGATGATATGTTGTTGAATATCTTTGACCTGTAGTGCAAAGATGATCTGTTGTTTGATAGCTTTGACCCGTAGTGCGAAGATAGACAGGTGTATGACATGATCATGACCACTAGTGATACTAACGAATATCCTTGGCCGTAGTGCATGGATAATTCAATGATGAGATTGGCAGGATCATGACCATTAGTTAACAGTTGAATGTCTTTGGCCGTAGTGCACTGATAGGCAATTGATTGGTATGATCATGACCATTGGTTTTATAGTTGAATATCTTTGGCCCGTAGTGCAAAGATAGACAACTGATTGGTATGATCACTATTATTACATTTGAATATCTTCAGCCTTTGGGGTAAGGATATTGAGTAAATGTTCTATTAAGCCTTTGTGGCAAGAAGGAATTGTTAATTCATATTATTATAAATATGAATTGTGAATTTAACTAACATCTTTGGTGGTTCAGGTGAAGATAAGTGTTGAAAGTTCTATTTGTCTTAAGTATAACAAAGAACTGTTAATGAGTATTACAGGAATAAAATATCAACGATGGACTTTTAATCTAGAGGAGATAGTAGACATTATGTTCTACTTGACTCTTCTAATGGATTGTTGATTCCGCTGCAATTATGTTTGAAAACTTTTATTATCTACCATATGTTCTAAATCTCTGATTTATTCTGATAAAGGTTGTTGATAAATTAATTATCTTAGCCATGATATTCTTTACTAAGCTATTTGTGCTCACCCTTTTTACTTCATAACTCCTTTCAGGTAATAAGAGTGTAGCTGGGTCGAGCGGGGATAACAGAGAAATAATGTGATGGTCCGAGACTGTCGAAGTTTCTCAATACATTATAAAACGGCATGACATGCAACAGATAATTGTATTGAGGACCTAAGATGTGTGTGTCTTATTTTATATGTCACTTAATAATTGATTTTGGCGAACAACAATAGGGTGATGAGAACCCGACTTTAAAAGCGTCAAAAGTGCATCTCATTAGAATGAACAAGATAGTAATCTTCTCGTTCTTCTTTGGGGTCTTGAAATATTTGCTGCTGTATTTTATATGAAATTGTAACAATTTGAGTTTGGATATTGTCTACGAGACAATGTTGTATTAAAACTCACAGTTAACTGTTGTCATACTCTGCATGACAGTTCAACAGTTGTATAAATAAAGTTTGTATTTAATTTTTATAGTATGATATCTGGCGACTCAGAATGGGTCGTGTGGACCTAATTTTGGGGGCGTCACATATATATAATATTTTTAATTATTTTATAATTAAAATAAAAGTTTATTTAATTTTAAAATTAAATTTCATACTAACTAATTAGAGTTGGAATTAGATTCCATGATAACTAATTGGAGTTGAAATTGGATTCCATGTTTCCTTAAATAAAGGAGTTAATTTAGATATGAAATAAGATTTCAAATTATTCAAAATAAAGGAGTATATTTGTGAATAGGAAAGTGAATCCATGTTTCTTAAATAAAGGAGTTTTTTTTACTTGGAATTGGATTCCATAATTAATGAAAATAAAGGAGTTTATTTTGATTAAAGATTTTGATTAAAATAAAATAGTTTATTTTATTCAAAATTGAATAAATTAAAATAAAAGAGGTTTATTTTGATTCAAAATTAGATTTTTTACTAACTTAAATTTGTCCATTAAATGATATCAATATATATATATATATTATAATATATATATATATATATATATATATATATATTGAATGTTTATTATTCATAGATGAATGTTTTTTATTGATACATATTGTGATGTGTATGATAATAAATGGGATTGATTATGGACTATTGACCAATGTGATTGGATTTTATTTTAGTTGGATGCATGAATGTATGAGTTTTATTAAATGGGGTCTGCGTGCCTCGTCTTCTCTAATTTTTCTTAATGTAAATTCTAACTCCCTCTTATGTACTTTCCCTTGACTACTGACCAAAGTTTCTATTTATATTAAATAGTTTTGTAATAGGAATAGTTAAAATTAATTTTGAAAAATTGGAGATCAAGGATCAAGGAGCGCTTGAAGACCCGTTCGTAATGGAGCCCGGGTTTAAATATAATAGTTATATTTAAATATTAATTCTTGCACCCCTAGTGTTTGACCTTTTGGTTCATTTAGTGGCTTTAGTGAACCAAACTAGAATAAAAATTCATAATCAATCCGGGTAAAATATAGTATTCTATATGTGCGTGCTCATATATATATATATATATATATATATATATATATAATATATATATATATATATATATATATATATATATATATATATTATGCAAACATGCTTCGCATGTTAATTAATATGACGCATATTTTATATATATGTGTACATGCGCGCTAAACAAGATGAGACAAATTAATAATAATTCCCTCAAATATTTTATATTAAGTTGTAATGTTCAAAGATATTTGGAATATCGAACGTCGCCTTCTAGCATGATAGAAATAATAGAGTATTGAATATTTAATATGAGTCTGTTGTGCACACACAAGGCAAGTATTAAATATTTAAGATTTTATTTTTATTACATATGATGTTTATAAGGAATTGAACATTACTGCTTTGTTGTGCACACACAAGGGCTGTAGTTTTCTCTTCACTTATATGAAAATGCTGGGTCTGACTTAACTTAAATCATTTTAGTTCGGATGTGCACACACTTGATCATTATGATTTAAGAGACAAAATTCAAGGATTTACATTGTTGATGTAATTGACAAGAGTTGTCTACCTATTTATTTATATATAGTTTATTGTGCACACACAAGGCTATATACATTTGAAATGGGATCCTTGTTCTCACTGGCATATCTTTAATTAGATAGTGTCGAACTATATATATTGAGGGTAATATAGTTTGATAAAAATAGTGGGAGATACCAATTTAAAACAAGACCTAAATTATTTTGGTAATTAATAAAAGAATGTATGTTAAAATGTTGTTAATTACAAATTCATTTACAAAATTTTATAATGCCTAAATTACTATCACTGCGAAGCATGTTAGATGTTATTTAACCTGACTGAATTAAATAGATTGGTTAAAGAATTTGAGAATAGTTCTCATGGCTGAAAAGCTATCTTATGTCCTTAATACGCCTATCCCTGCAATGGTTGCAGATAATGCCTCTGAGGAAGAGATTGCTACTTTTAGAAAGTGGCAAGATGATGCACAGTTGGCTCAATGCATCACGCTCGTATCCATGAGTAACGAGCTTTAGCGTCAGCATGAAACTATGGATGCTCTTACTATATTCCTACACATCAAGAAGTTGATTGTGAGGAAAGTAAGACTGATAGATATCAGATATCAAGGAGCTCTTTCGTTCTAGAATGACCGATGACACTACAGTATAGATAAAAGTCATTAACATAATCAATTTGATTGATCAATTAGGACAACGGGTTTTGTCATGGATGGAGAGTTGAGTCAAGATTTGATCGTACACTCACTCCCGGACTCCTTTCACAATTGTTGTGAATTTTTCATATGAACAAGCTAGATATTAGCCTCGTTAATTTGCTTAACATGTTGAGAAATGTTGAGAGTCACTTTCCAACCAAGAAAGACCAAGTCTTATTGGTAGGGCCAAAGAATCTTTTGAAAAGAAGAACGATTCAAAGAAGGTAAATAGAAAAGCAAAAACAAATGACAATAAGAATATAACTGATACGGATAGTAAAGGAGTTTGCTTCCACTACAATAAGCCTGGACACTAGAAAGAAACTGCGAGAAACATCTTGTAGTGGCTAACTAAAGAAGCTTAGTGAAGTTTTGATTACAAGTAAAAATTTGTTCATGATTTAAAATAAATTTTTCTTTAAGTCAAGTTTCTATTTGTGTATTGGATACCGACTTTGGTTATCATAAATATAGATTTATGAAGGGACCATGCAGAAGTAGAAAGTTAAGCGAAGATATGTAATCCTATATCTGATAAATGAAGCAAATGTTGCTAAATTAGCCATAGAAACTTATAGTTTAGCATTCTCTACTGGCAAATCTATTAAGTCAATAAGTTGTTATTGTATTCCAGTTCTCGTTAGAAATATTATTTTTATTTTGTTGTTGGACAATGAAATCTTTGATATTATATTTAAGAACAATTGTTGTTCTATTTATAATAATAATATTTTGTATAGAATTGTAATATTACTTAATGGATTTTGTATACTTGACTTACGTGAAAATAATTTTATAAATTGAACAAACTAGTATAAGAAAAGGAAATGATCATTCAAAGAGTTGAATGTGTGTATTTGTTGAAATACAAGTGTGAATTATTTTTTAAAAGGTTCAAAGAATTCAGAAGTGAAACAAATTAGCAAAGTATTAAGACTCTTTGATCGGATCAAGGAAGGAATACTTGTCCAATGAGTTTCTAGACCATCTCAAATGGTTTTGTCACAATGGACACCTTCTGATACGCAATAATTGATTGATGTATCTGAAAGGAAAAATCATACCTTGTTAGACATGGTGTGCTCTATAATGATTTTACCGACATTCCAGTATGCTTCTAGGATCATATCCTAGAAATGGCTGCATATCTATGAAAAGGTAACCTCAAAATTCGGCCCCAAGACTTTATAAGAGTTATGGACAGGGAGGATTCCTAATCTTAAGTATGTTAAGATAATGAGTTGTCCAACTTATGTGAAAAGGTTTCAAAGGATAAGCTTGGGACAAAATTTGACAAATATAGATTTATGGGACATCCTAAAGTAAGTTTAGGGTATATGTTCTATAATCTCACTTAGCAAAAGGTGTTTGTTGCAAAATATGCTGCCTTCTAAGATAAAGATGTTTATCATTGAAGGGGCTAGTGGGAGGATAATTGATCTTGAAAAGTTTAAGAACCACAAATCACTATAAGTCAAATAAAAGGAACCAGTAGATAGACCTTTTGTACCATAACTGAATCGTAAATCTGGAATAGTACCAAAGATACCTGGGAGGTATGAATTCATCATAGATGATGATGATGAGGTACGCATCATAGAGGATGATAATCCAGTTACATACGATGAGGTAAGAGTTTTAGACACTCAAAGAAATGGATTGAAGCAAGCTTCTTAATTATGGAACATTCGTTTTGATGAGACAATCAAAACAGTTTGATTTTATCAAAAACAAGAAAAAACATAGTGTGTACAAAAGTGTCAGTGCGAGCGTCGTGACATTCCTAGTATTATATGTTAATATACTAAGGATAATGTAACGACCAGGAAATTCGGGTTGTTCAGAATTTAAGTTTAAAGAATTAGTTATTAATTAAATGAATTTTTATTAATACTATTATGTGCTATGTGTTTATTAATCGCTCTAGAAGCTAGGATGATTATAAATCGGCAGGATTCTAGCTACGAGCTAGACTAAACGAATAAGAATTTTCAAGACAAAAATAAAATTTTTCTGGGAACGAAATATTTTTGGGGAAAAAGACGAAATAGGCATTATTCACCCGACGAAACCCTAAGGGTTAGGGTTTGAATAACCTAAGCCTTTCTGAGAGTTCGGTATGTCGAAATGACATTCCGTCGAAAGATTTGACGGTAATATATCGTGAAAAGTTAAGTAAGCCGATAAAAGTTTTTCTCGAAAAACGTGCAGAAATCGGATGGAATAAAAAAGACGAAAAGTACTGCTACGTACTTTTCACTCGTTTAGCTATGTTAGGGTAAAACATGAAGGAAGACGCTTAACATCGAAAAGTGTTTTTCAATTTTTCAAAAATCCGAAGAATACGTAAAAGTTAATCGGTAAAGGAAAGACGAAATATCCAAAAATATTTGGATTCCGAGAATCGCAATTTTTAAAATTGTCGGACGAAACCCGAAAGACGGAACCACGAAACTTACAGGCTAAGTTTCATGAATAGTAAGGAGGTTAACTAAAGAGGTGGAAATAGTAAACTTAATGGCTAAGTAAAGTGCTTATGCTTAAGGGTTAAGTAAACTTCAAGGCTAAGTAAACTTAAGGGCTAAGCAAACTTAAGGGCTAAGAAGACTTAATGGCTAAGTTAATGTGGAGACCAAGTTAACTTAGGGCTTAAGACTTGAATAGTAAGGAGGATAAGGGAGCAAAATGACTAAAATACCCTTAACCTTTGTTTTCTATAAATAGGAAGCTTATTTCATTATTTTAGAATTTTGAAAATCCTACCCTTTGAGAGAGAGAGAGAGAGAGAGAGAGAGAGTTCGGATGGGAGAAAGAAGAGGAAGAGGAAGAGGAAAAGCTTTCCCGAGTGCACGCTTTGTCCAATGGAGGAAGATTAAAGAAGAGAGGTAATTTGAAAACCTAGCTTCTAATAAATTTTCTTTAAGTTTTCTATGTTAAAACATAACTTAATGAAGATAAGAAGTAGATAAGGTTAAAGATGATTTCATTTGGCTGAAATCGTAAGAAAATAAAGAAATAAGAATTAAAAATTTAGTTTATAAATTTCTTAAGGAAGTATAAGATTCATAAGGATTTTGAGCGATCCAAATGAATCTTATGAAGAAGTAGGTGAAATAAGTAAGGAATGGTGTTCTATAACATCAAATTCCAATAAAAAGTGGAATCATAATCCAAAATATCGATTAAAATGAAGAATAAACGAAGAACAAGCAAAGAACACGAAGAACGTTGTTGGTGGACAAATTTAAAACCATCGTAGGATAATTGTTGTTGATGGACAAGTTTAAAACCATCGAGTATAAGTTAGATGTATATTGCTTGGTTAGGAATGGTAGAAACGTTCAAGAAGAACGGATTAAAACTGAGCTATAATGAAGTTTAAGCGAAAATTTCGTAAAAGACGAACGAGAATTAGAAAGCTAGTAAATGAACCCGAACGTGTAGGGTTTCATAAGGAAGTAAGAGAACATAGAAAATGTGAGTCATGAACTCAAGAATGAATGAGTTTCGAGTTCGGATGACGGAATTACGGACGAATGAACGAAGAACGTTAAAAACGTAAAAAATGAAAAAAGGGTGAAGATCAAGCCAATTGAATGGCACATTAATGGATTCAGAATGAAGTTCTATCCTAGGGTAATTGAAGTACGTAAGATAAGGAAGAGAATGGATTTGGAACGACCTCGTTCTGAGTTATAACTAAGGAGATATGAGATCGGGAAGTAAGCGTCTCAAATTAGATTTAACACTTAGAGAAATTTTCTAGGGTTAAGGCTTGGCACCGTGGCGCCAGCCATACCTTATAATGTAGCACTGCAGCACCAGACCGGGGAGCCGGGTAATGCTAACTTGCGCCGCAGTGTGAGAGGAAAGGAAGAGAGTGGCGCAGCAGCGCTAGTGTAGGGAAAAAGCAAGAGATGAGCTTTTAACTGCTCAGCTCTTGGGGGAAATGTAAGGGATGATAAAGAACATAATGTCCAATTAATGTAACACTTAGTCAAGTGAATTAAACCTGTAGTAAGGGTTGAACGGGAAGATTAAATAAGATTAAACGACAAAGATTTTAGGTACAGGTTACGAAATTGATATTTGGGGACCATAATTGCGTTGAACGAACGTGGGGGATTGCTATGATTGTGATTCCTTAGACGTTGAGTGATGAACGTAATGAATAACATTTCGATGTTATGGTTGTGGTAATGAGGGATAAGTGTAAAGTGTATAGACGCTGTGAACACAACGTTGTTGCGATGAGCGACTGGTCTTAGCATACAATGATCTGTATGGCTTCGACATTAAGGAAGAATAAAGAATGGTATTAAGAAAGCTGTAGCGAACGGTAAGAAGATTAATGGCAGCCGATCGTGATTCAGATGGAGAATGATAGAATAAAATGTAAGCGTTGAACACTTTAACCAACGTGAAGGTTGAGTGTACGCAAATACTAAACGGATAGAACCTACACCCCGTGTATGGTTTGACCGTAAGATAATGAAGATCTATGATTAAACCATGAATGGTAAAGAATGAAATTAAAGACAATGACGTTAACGTAACGAAGCCGAGTTAATGAGTTACTTGAACGATCGCTTTGAGTATACAAAAGACTGTATGACTTGGACGATAAAGAAGGAATCCTGAGGTATGGCATTTAGTTGCCAGAAAGTCGTAAGGAATAAGAAATTGACTTAACGAACGTTAAAGTTTAATGGTTTGGATAAGTTAAGATAAGTTAGGTTGTGGTATAATCGTAACCTTTGATGGTTGACATATGGGAGCTGGGCTAAACAAATCCTTCAGAGAGCGAAGGTATATACAAAACTGGCGACCGATCTAACTCACTGTGATGGAAGTGTAGATGAGACAGGAACTTGTTTGTTGGTTGTTTGTGGGAAACCACTCAAAGTACCATATGGACTACTAGCTGAGACGCGATGTGTGATGAGTCCTAGAGAAGTTATAAGAAAAAGATAAGAATGTAAATCATCAAAGATGATGAACGTTTTAAGTAAGACATCTCCGTATGTCATGAAGCCGTAAGCCGGTAATGAAAGTTAGTCACGTAAATTTATATTGCAAGAACGCGAACCCTAAAAAGTAAAGTTAAGTAAACCAATGCATAAGTCAAAAGTGTATGACTAATTAGTGTATGTGTTATTTTCTTATGTGTTATATAGGAATTGGAATGAGTAGTTCAGCATAAGTTGTAGCTGTGCGTAAGGCAAGTTTCCTAAGTTCATTCATATTAAATGAATGTTAGTTTCTTAAACTTCTCAGATGTTGAACTTGAGAAGTTTTGTCTATGTACAAATGTGCGATATTTGTACAAGGTTGTAGAACATATGAGGCATTGAGCCACTATGTGAACACTTCGGTGTTTCTATGATATGAACTGTTATGTGATTGAGCTGTTCAATACAAGTATGTTCTGTTTATACATGAACCGTTATTGTTAAGTCTGTGCTAATGATTCTAGCCAGACATGATGTGTATGAAAAAGGTAAAGGAACGAAAGTATTTCAAAGTGAAAGTGACTGATGTTTTAAGATGATAGGAATCGAGACTATTCCTATTATTCAAGCTGCTTCGTAACCTTTGTTTGGTTATTGGTGTTCTAAAGAAATGTTTTGAATTCTGAAAGTTGTTTGTTCAACTGCTATGACTTGCTGGGCAATTGAGTGCTCACACTTGCTTTAAATGAAAAACATTTTCAGCGAACGAGGTTAGAAGAACTTAAGGATCCCGTAAAGATCAAGCTGACGGTATCCAGATGAAGTTTCATTCAGAATGTGAATGAGCGAGAAGATCAAGTGAAGACTTATAATGTAGAAAGATGAAATTGAATTGTAGACTAGTTTAAGGAACTGTTATGTATCCTTGGTGGCAGATAAAAGTCACTTTTGTAAGATGAAATGAATAATATAATTATCATTATTTGTAATGAAAGGGTTTATAAGGTTTCCAGAACCTGGGATTTGAGAGTGTATGTTGTTATATTTCAGTATATAATGATGTATGTTGGATGAATGATGTACTCGTGACGTACGGAATTAGGGTGTGAAGATAGACTGGATTTCGGGGTGTTATAGATAAAAAATGACATACCAATGCTACAATCAGTAAAGATAAAGTTGTCTTTACTTTCCTCCATGAATGATTTGGGAATACTGTCTTAATTGTGGGTACAAATCTATATAGATAGATTTAATAGGATGCTCGACTTAACCCAAGGAACATATATTCATTTAATGCTAAAGTCGTTTAGCATTGGAAACTCCATGGGATGTCTCATGTTGATGAGCCCTGGAGTGTATCTCTTTTAATAGTCCCCATAAACTCACAAAAGAGAGATCGCATGAGTAACTATCATGTATGCAATGAAATGTACGAGATCTGATGTTGATCGATCATATTCTGGAGAAGATCACTGTAAGATAGTGAAAAATATATTAAAGTACTTAACTAACACTAAGAATGTGATTAAAATTTGTGGTGGGTCGAAATTAAAACTAGAGGGCTTAACAGACTTAAGTTTCTCAGACAGACCAAGATGACAAAAAATCCACTTTAAGGTAAAGCGTTACCTTGAATAGTGGTGCATTGAATTTAAAAGGTTTCAAACAGCAAAGAGTTGCTGGTTTAGTGATAAAGACAAAGTAATAGCTGTAAATGAAGCTGCAAGTTTATTGTTTGGATGAAAAGTTCATTACAGAACTAGGAATAGTTCCCAAGTCTCATCTTGGATCTAAACATGTGTTGTGGCACTTTCACTTGATTATAGGAATCATTGAAAGATGGAAAATCACTATAGAGATAGTGGACTCTCAAGAACAACATTACATATCCATTAACTAAAGCTTATCCAACAGCAGGATAATCGTCACTTAGAGAAGAAGGATATGAGATACCATGGCGATTGGATTTAGTGTAAGTGAGATATTAAAAGTATTATGCACACAAGCTAATCATGCTTGATGATAAGGCATATACTTTGTAACAATCTTATTCATTTATTAATAAAAAGTATTAATTTATTAAAGGCTTTTAATTATCTACATAATGTTGTTTTATAATATGTGATGAACCCATAGTTTTAAGCAATGCTTTTAGAATAATGATGATAATCATTCTAATGAGATCTAAATTCTTAGAAAGCTTAAAACTAAAATAGTTCCTAATCATTGGATTGCTAAATTGGGGATTAGTGAATCCAGATAGATTGGTACATACGTTGCTTGCTCATTGGATGAGGATGATTGATCTCATGATCATTTATGTGGAGACACTAAAGCAAGTATATAGGTGCTTATTAAAGAATAAGTTCACTAAATGTGGCTCACTAAGGAATACCTAATGGAGTTTTACTTATCTGTCAATAGGAATTACTGTAGTGATAGTAGTACAAGTGATCCTTGGACATGAGATTATCATTGTATCTTGTGTATGATAAGTTATACTTTGACTTATTCTTTAAGACCCTTAGGGTATATCAAAGGGTATGCTTGGGTATAATAAGTCGTACATGGAGATAATGTATGATCAATAAAGAATCTATCGCTTCTAGTAAACGAAGAGAAATGTTCTATGTGATTTGATAAATGACAACCTAGTAGTCCTTGGTCAAGGCAGAATGAAATTAGAAATGAGTTTCTAATTTGTATGATTTGGAGTTGTGCATTTAAAAGTCGAAATACATATAATTAAATAAATTAAGACTTGATAGTAATTCCATGTCTTATATTTAATTGGGATATTGTATGGTGGAAGGATTGAATTGTACGGTATCAATTTACTCAATGGTTCTTTTATGATTAATAATGAAATCTATATTATCTAGAAAGTCGTTAATCGTTAGGGAGGCTTATCACTATTGTAGAATAAATATTATTTATTTAAATAAATTAATAGTTTAATTTATTTATTTAAATAAGATTAGAATTATTCTAATTGATTTATTCACAACCGGATTAATATGGAGAACCTAAAGGGTCACGCCATAAAAGGAAGAATAATTATTTAAGAAGTTAATGACATAATCGTAATAATAAGTTAAGTATATTTAATTTAATCTATGGTGATAGAATAAATTAAATAGTTTAATATTTATTATTTAATATTTTGGAAATATTAAATATAAATTAATAAGAGGAGTCTTACTATTATTATTACTATTATTATTTTTATAATTTCTAAAGGAGTTTAGGAATTAATTAATAAAAGTACTCTCAAATATCCTAATAAGATTAGGAGGCTAATTAATTAAAAGAGTTTAATTAATTATTCCTAATAAGATTGGAAGCCTAATTAATTAAAGGAGTTTAATTAATTAAAATAAAACTCAATTCCTTAATTGTTAAGGAGGGTTGCCCACATCTATAAATAATAGTCTTATTATGGGTGGAGAGTTGTTGTTGACTTTTTCACAACAGACGTAATTCCAATATTTGGAGAGTACGCTCCTTTTCTATGAGAGATAGCAAAACTAGGGTTTTCCCTAACACCCTTCTTCTTGAATATTTCTTCTTCCTTGGTGGATCACCTCTAGAGCCCAAACACTTGGGTGGCTAACATTGATCAAAGAAAGGAACTAAACCCGGTTGATTCAAGTTGAACGCGAAAAGATTGGAGGTGATCTTGTACCTGAGGAAGCTCGAATCTTCAAGGG
Organism: Panax notoginseng; assembly: GCA_016801055.1. Classification (NCBI taxonomy): domain Eukaryota; kingdom Viridiplantae; phylum Streptophyta; class Magnoliopsida; order Apiales; family Araliaceae; genus Panax; species Panax notoginseng. The sequence goes on from CM029019.1 coordinate 127,003,022, forward strand.
TATGATTCTCGTTCTTCATTTTTCATTTAATTAATAATTGTGCATAAAGGATGATCCGGGTATATGGTTTGTAAAATTTTAAAACTCTGATTTTCATGCTTCCGCTTATTTTGTGCAATTTGATTGCGTTCATGAATATTACAAACCTAACACAATCGTCATTACACATCCATAGCTGATTACATTACTTTTCTGCCATTGCTTTCCAAAAATTGGTATCTACAAAAGACTACCCTTTGATATACAAAAGAGGGTTTTACGTCACTACTAGATATAACATATTTACATATCTAACTCTACTCTATTCTAGTTAATAACTAGATTATATCTGCCTAATGGCATTCTCATAATCCGCATTGGTGAGACTGACTATAATATCTCGACTGATAGTATACCGAGTCTACCCTACCTCTATCGGATACTCAGCCACTTGTCGCAGAAAATCCGCATAAGAACTCTTATGTATATAGGACATTCTGATAACCTTCTACTTCTTGGTCTTTAACTCCTGTCTGAGCTCAAAGACCTCATGTTCCAGCTCGTGGACCTTGTCCTTTGCTAAAATTCTCTCGTCATGCTCCTCCTCCCACATCGATTCCATGCTCTTCTTGTCCTCTAGAATTTCCTGGACCTCCTCCTTCAGCTCCCTCACTTCCTTCCCCAACTGGATATTTTTATCCAATATCGTTATAAACAGAACCTTCATTGACTCCCCTGGAGTCATTTCGTCTGCAGGTGCTACGGTATTAAAAGACACCACCTCCACCTCCTCCTCTGATATGCCATCAAACAAAGACATGAGGTCTAAGTTTTTCGAGTCTCTAGACTCGACGACCACCACTTCTGGCTCTTCTACTATAGGGGTCGGTAAGATCTCTACTTGATTGACGGACTCCTCACTAACAACATGTATATCCTTATATATCTCATTATTTCCTGACATCTACAATAAAACAATTTAGTTTGATTAGTACAAGTTAGTAGAATAATAAAAACACATATCACATTTTATGCATTTTTAGGGTTAACTTCATCTTTTACTTCTTTAACTTTTCTTAAGGTTATGACTTAAGGTTCTTTCCCCCCCCCCCTTAAGTTTTATAACCTACAGCTCTTATACCAACCTGTGGCGTCCCCAAATCTGGGTATCTTCCAACCCGACAGATGGTGCTACAATTCACACATACATTCAATTGAAATACTTCATAAGAGTGAATATGCCTTCTATATATTCCAAAACAATATTACCAATCCCAGGTTCTTTGTAACCATTACATGTTTTCTTCTCATAATATCAAGTAATTACAACATTAATACTATACTATTACAAAGGCAACTTATTGATTCGCCTTAGCCTTCCCTTTATCTTTACTAGGTCTTTCAGTCCATTTGGTCTTAGTTGTATTCATATGGTTCAAGTAAGAGTGAGCATAACTAGCTCAGCAAGTATGACAATTTCATTTAAACAAGAGGTTTGAATCAATAGAATCGTATATCTTCTATAAATGAATCAATAGTTATGAAGTACTATCAATAATTCAAAATAGCACTTCTTTTTTCTTTAAAACGTTTAAGAATGAACAACATAAGTTAAACATCAAATTTCGATCCAAGACGTTGAGCATTTCATTCTTTCCTTGAAAAGGACAACCCGACACCAAGTTCGTAAGTCCAATATATCTTACGAGCACGTCTAGGTGATCAGCCTATAGTACTCTATATTGTACAACACTACTTACTTTAAACGTATTTACGTTTAAGTTTTGGCAACCTTACGTGCCTGTTGTTTGATGACAAAACATTTATTTATCATACTCAGTCTTTCTTTGAAATCAATACCAAAACAGTTTGGCAAAAGATAGCAACATTTATAATAGTTTGATAGATTATAAAGAAATCCATAAAACATCTTAAGTCTAGCTGAAGGAATTGGCTTCGACTTCATTATACATTAACTCATGCGTAGGATACATGAATCACAAAGCTTGTCCAGAAGAACTTAGACAAGGGTTAGAACACTTGCCTTCAGCGTCTTCTACAGTAATTAAACTTTTCTTTTGAGTCTTTAAGGATTCTATAATATATGATCACATAACATACCACACTAGGTCATATATAATCATGTATGGTTACTAATATATCTTACCCTTCTTCTTAATCTAATCATGCCTTAGATTGTTTAACATTCGTTACGATTTATCGTATTACATTGTTTCTACGTTCAAGTAATCTTTCGTCAACATTTAGTTATCATTCTTATGGTTTACCCATCCTTAAATGATGTTATATTAAATCAATTAAAGTTATAATTTACTTTCAATTAACCTTTACATTTAATACATTCATGGTCATTCTTTATTGGCTCTATTCTAGTGTTAGCGCTGCGACGCCAGCTTCCTTCATATAGCTCGCGCTACAGCACGAGTTTATAGTACCTTTACCCCGGACTCTATGATAACCCGAGAATTTTGATAATTTAATAAAATCTTAAAAGATTGAATTAAGGTCAAATAGTAGACCTAGACAGAAAATAAGTGTATGGATTTGACATTTTTGGGAAGAAATTTTGAGGATTTGAAAATTTTTGTGGTGAATTATTCAGGATTAAGTGTATAAGTGTATATGTTCTGTGTATATGATCATATATGTGTGTTAAGGGTCAAGTATGAATCAGATAAGGGTAACATGGGCAAACCCTAATGATAAGTATAAAATCCTAAGGGTTAAAAGTTATGTGAGTAATGAATATGAATATTATGTGATGATTTATATTTGTTTATTAATATAAACAAATAAAAGAAAGTAATGTAATATAATTATATATTAGGAATGAAAAATTGAATAACTTAAGGGTTATGGTATGGGAGAATAATAAAATTTATAATATATACTAATCCTAAGAGATTTATTTTATACATCTCAATTAATTAATTTTATAACCTAATTATAACAAGTCTAATTGGGTTAAGAAATTAAATGTACATGGGTAAGGATTTAAATTATAATTGAGGAAATGAAAATCTTAATTAAATGATTTGGGTTGGATAAGAATTAAAGGTATTGGACTATGTAAATTTTATGGCCCAAGTAATTAATTTAAAAGCCCTAAAGAATTAATTTGTAAGCCCAAAACATTAAATTGAAGCCCAAACTTTTAGCTCAATTAATAAGGGACATTTTGGACCATTAGTAAGTTAATAAAGCATGAAAACAAAACAAAAATTTTGGGCAACAAAGGGGCCATGATGCCCGGCCATACAAGAGGGAGGAGGAGAGATTCAAGCATGCAATGATTAAAAGTTACCTACTCCTACCAAACATATACCAACTCCTCTTACTTGTCACTTATTTATTTAACTAACACTTATGCTCAAATTTGCAAGCAAGATCAGGATTGTTGAAGATTTATAAGAGATATACACTCTATATATCTATACATTTTAATTGTCTATATATACTCCTAAACTATTTTGCAAATAAACTTTACTTCTTATTTCTAAATTAACTAACAAAAGAGAGAAAGAAAGAAAATCAAGAGAGAGAGAGAGAGAGAATAGAGGGGCCATTTCGGCAGCCCTAGAGAGAAGAGAAGGGGAGATTTTGATATTCATACACCTAAGATCCATCTCATAGTTTAGAAGGAGAAGAAGGAAAAGCTAAGGTATAACAAAATTTCTACTTATATAGTCTAATTTCTTTTTTGGTTTGATTTTATTTTTGATAATATAAAGTTATGATCTTGAGGTTTAAAACCTTAGATCTATGTATTTATGAGTGTTTCATGTTTAGATATGCCCATATTGGGTGTTGTTTTAGTTGAAAATCAAAAGTAAAGAAAAGTGATTTTCTAGTTTATAAACCATAAAATTTCTATGTACTTTAGATTTTCACCGTTTTTGATCTACACATTCTTTTTGCGATCCGTTAAAGAGAGGTGCTAGATATATACATTATCTACTAAACCCAAGTGGAAGAACTCAAAAATGTTGAGTACACAAGCCATAGTGACCGTTTTACCAAAAATAATTTTGGTGTTAAAAAGGAAAATAGACTGGTTTGGTCCAGTCAGTGCAAGGGGTAGTTTCGTCATTTTTTGGACATTCAAAAATTTTGGAAAACTTTGGGAGGATACTGTGATAATTTTTCTAACATCTCCAAGTGGAATCATTGAAAAAGGAATTGTAGATTTCCGTATGGATTATTTTTAACAAAGTAGGAAAAAGTGAAAAATTACAAAAAGCTACTGCCCATAACTTTCCAAAACCAGTTTCGGCCACTTAATTTGTGAGAAAACTTCCGGCCTTTTGGGACATGAAAGTATATGGTATTAAGTACCTCCTGTCTAAAAATGAACTCATTCCGACTTAAAATGACCAAGTTATGACCATTTATATTTTTGTGATTTTTTGATGAAAACGGCTATAACCGGAGTTCTATAACTCCTATGGCCACAAAATTTAAAGTGGGGTCTCACGTTAACACGTATAAGATTGTGTCAAGAGATGAGGATTTTTGGAGTTGAGCATGATGGGGCTAAATTCTTAAGCTACACACTAAAAATGATTTTTGAAAAATACTAAAGGAAGTTGGAAAATTATGAAAATATACTTTTTGTGCATGAAATATATGTATATGTGTTTGGACAAAAGATAGAAAAATAATAAGTTGATTTGGTATTTTCGTGAAAAGGATACTGAATCTAGCTTACTGAATTGAAAAATTTGATGAATCCAGCTTGCTGGATTGAAAAGTAGTTTACTGAATTGAAAATATGTTGAATCCAACTTGCTGGATTGCAATCTATTTGCTGGATTTGGAATCAAGTTTCCTGAATTACAGTTTGGGTTGCTGAATTGGCCATCTACATGCTGGATTTTGAATCTAGGTTACTGGATTTAGAATCCAAGTTGCTGGATTGCAATATGGGTTACTGGATTGGTATTTGACTTATTAGACATTAAAGAAGAACTTATAATATATAAGATTAAATGAATTAAATCATATAAATATGATATTAATGATTGAAAAATCTTAATAAATGATAATAATTATTTAAAAATTATTATGAGTCTTTGAAAAATATTTTAACTGATAAATAAATTATCTAAGATAATATTAAAGCATTTAGGCAGAGTTTTATTTGGAATTAGGCTCGATAATTATCTAATTATGCAATCGGGATGTCGAAATAGTACCGAACTCAACTCAGACTGAAATAGTTTGACTTGAGATTAGGTCTTATGTGTTTTATAGACCGATAGGATTATGTGGTTATGTGTTTAGGTTATTTTATAACAATAATACACTGTGATGATATTATTCTAATATTGGAAGATCTATATTGTCAATATTAGGTCTTTCGGATGAAGCTAAGATAGATTGTGTAACAGTAATCAACCGAACAGGCAAGTTCTCTATAACTTAACCCCAAGTTATGATTATTCAAATATACTGGTGATTAATCATTATTGATTATCACGTCTATGAATTGTTGAAATCGCACTTGATGTATATTGCATGTGTTCATTAGGTATGAAAGGTTGATCACCTTCATTACCATTCGGTCCAGATATATATTTGTTCATGTTCAATGTTCATTCAGCTATGAAATTTGTTCATGCTAGTTCACAATTATATTGTAGAACAGCCTATTGTTCAATTCTTTCCATCATGATATATCATTAATTTATGAACATATACTTGTTGGGCAAACATATTGCTCACCCTTGCTATGTCATATTAAACATTACAAATTAGAATAAATACGTCGGATACAGGAAAAGTCAAAGACAAGTTCAGCTTGGGATTATATATGCAGAAAAATTGTATCACTATTGTATGATAATAACATTATATGTTAGATAGGTTATGAATTATGTATAAGTTAAGGTTACTCAACCTTGGGGATTAATGTGTAAAGTTTAATGTATAAAAAATTTATGTCTATATCTTCCGCAATAGAATTATATAATGTTAGTATACCGGATCCGCAGTGATTTGGGACCCGGATCTGGGGACGTCACAGACTCGGCGCTGCGTCGCGAGTCCCTTTGCTAATAGTCGCGCTGCGGTGCCACTTCGTAGTGGCTGAGGGTCAAGTCTGGCACTGCAGCGCTAAGGTCAATGCTTTGGGCGGCGTTGCGGCGCCGGCCCTGAGCCTCAAACAATTTGACAGTTTGATTTCTGGTGTGAATGTTCTGGCCTCATAACTTATTCATCCTAAGTCCGAATTGGCTCGTTCAAAAGCTGCTAGCTCACAAATCATATGCACTATGATTTCATTATAAAATATTTCATTTTTGAATCTTTTAACTCAGAATTCACCGATTAGTTCATTATTACGAAAACATTAAACGTTCGTGAATGTTCAAAGTTCGTTTCTTCGTTCTAAGTCAAATATTGGTCATTTTTAAGTCCGTAACTCTAAAATGCAAAGTCAGACTATTCTCCATCGAAAACCAACGTTTTCGAGTTCAATGGTGACTTTTGACTTTCATTTCGAGAATTTAACAATTTCGACGATTATCGTCTAATCTCGTAAATTTCACCATAACTTCGTTACTTGAGATTTTTACATTATTCAAAATGAATTCATTCCATCATTCTAACATCCTAACCAAACATATTTCATTTAATTCTATACATGTTCTTCATTAGTTCATCACTTCATAATTATGTTTTCCTTACAACATGACTTATTAAGGTTTAAGTCCATTATTTAGCCATCCTTATCACTTCTTATGATACATACTCCACCAATCATCATTTCTCTATCAAACTACAATTAAAGAGATGGAGAATCATAGTTTAGGATTCATTACCTTTGAAGTTTTTAACTTGGTTCTTCTTCTTTTCTTCTTGATATAGAAATACTCTAGCTCTTACTTTTCTCTATATATGCTTATGCAAAATTGTGGGTGAAATGAACAAGGCAAAAATGAACTAACAACCTCTTCTATTTATAGAAATTCCAAGGTGAGGGTAATTTGGTAAAGATGTCATCCCACTTCCTTAATCCCACCTCCTTACTATTCATTTCTTGCTAAGCACTCATCTTATCCTTTGCTTAGCCACCACACATAACTAGCCATGACTCACCTATGGGCCCCACATGGGTTTTCTTACCCGTTGACCCATCGGTTCGATCCACGGGTCCAGTTCTTAGTTTGGGCTTAAGTTTATTTACCTTGGGCCTAAAATTGGGCTTGCATTAATAACCTTTGGGCTTTAACATAATACCAATTAGGCTTGCATAATTCCTACACAAATCCCATAAGTCCACTATAATTGGCTTAAAGCTTTTAACGCATAGTCTACGTATTCTACTCGTATACTAAGTTGTATAATTATTCATCATATACGATATGTTATCTTTCGTATACGTATACAATACCTCACATCATACTCGTATTATTTACTTCGTATAATACTTGTGTATCATACGATCATCATTCATTCATTCTTTACTTTCCTTAACATTCTTAAACTTAGTATGCAGGACAAAAATTACATTTGTCATAACTGAATTATTATTACATAATTCATCCTCCCTTATTATCATATCGTTACGTATTACTCGAAAGTTCAAAAATAATTCCCAAGCAGAAATTGATGAATAGTATTTTTTAGAAAATTTCTCGAAAAGTTTTTATTTTCGTCTTGGAAATTCAAAAATTTTAATTCCTTCACGTAGCCAGAATACTACGATATTCTGAGACATTTAGGTTATAGAACAACCTTCATCTTACTAACACATAATAATAACATATAATATAATTTTATTTATTATTTAATTAAATAAAATTATTTTACAATAAATCTGATTTTCTCGATCGTTACATGTTAACATGACTTAGTTACACATGATACGAGTTTTAAAGTTGTCTTGTAAGTGTTATATTGCATCATTGATGTTAAAGTAATTTAAAAGGCAATCTTGAACATGTTTTCAAAAATAAGTTGTACTATGTGAGTATTTAGATTCTAAAGATTTGAGATGTCATGTTTATGTTTATTATGTCTCTAAACATGATTCATATGTGTTGGACATAATAATAACTAAATCAAACATAGGTTTAAAGCATGTTTCAAAATACTAAACGATGCTAAATATGAATTTATGATATGAACCCTATGAACATGTGTATCGACAGATTATGTGATCACTATGTGGATATATAGCCAAGTTATAAAGCATAGTAACCACATGACTTTTCTATGCTTTAATACCATGTAAATTATAAGTTAAAACTTATGACAATGAACTCAAGAATTGTCATATGGTAGGTGAGAACCTCTAGCATGTATGTATGTTATAGTATAAGTGTATTAGTATGATAGAATTGGACTGAAACTAGTAGGGCAGAAGCTCAACTCTGGCCAGGCTAGAGGACGGCCCAGCTGCGTCGTCCCTAAGCCTAGCCAGGGCGCAACTGCGCCATACTGCAGTCAAGTTTAGATTATATTTGTAATCTGATGATCAAAGCGTGCTTATATGGTTACGTCAACTTGTGTTATATGACTAGTATACTATCCAATGTGTTAAGAAGCATGCTAAGTGATAGAGTTAGATGATTAATGAGTAATTATAACTTTCAAGAATGAAGTTCAAAAAGGTATTTGAAATTATAAAGCAAAGACTTGAAAATGCATTGTTTGACTTAATGGTGTCATACAATCTGATTTTGTGCTTTGAGGATGTAGGATTTTGTGATGTGGTATATATATATATATATATATATATATATATATATATATATATATATATATATATATATATATATATATATATATATATATATATATATATATAAGTTAGACGTTTATGTGTGTGGTTAGACTTATATATCATAATTGAGCATACGTAACTAATGAATATATTATAAGCGTAACTATATTATGTTAGGATTCGAAAGGGTGTTGATAAGCTATATTTTGGTAAACTACGCTTGAGGCAAGTATTCGAACCTTACTCGTTATTGAGCATTACTTAAACTTGTATAGTTATTGATCGTACAAGTATAACTTTGAAAGTATAATACTTCATAGTCTATAAATGAAATTATTTACAAACCATGATTTTGAACGATAATTGTTCATATATATACTGTGAAAGAAAGCTGTCTAAGCCATTGTTCCGGCTAGACTATTGATATTGATTGAAAGCTATCCAAACCACATTTACTTGGTGCAGACTCTTATAATTGAGATGAACAACCCTCTTGGTAGGAGAATCATATATTGTCGGGAAACCGACGTACACACTTAAGAAAGATTAAATGTAATGCATTGATATAGGGTACTTTAGGCTGATCACCTATTGTACTCGTTTTATGGAATTATCAGTTAACTACTGTGAATTCTAGGAGAAGTTCTTAGTCCTTAGTGACTGCTCAGTATTCATTACTTTGAAATCTTGAATTGATTAATCATTGAATATTATTGATCTTTTCTGTCTATACTGACTATTATTGAAAATCATTGATACTTCTTGATGTCTTGAACTATCCTTATTATTGTACCTTGATAAATTCAAAACTACCTTGAATACCCTTATTGCTATATTACTTGCTGGGCAAATTTGTTGCTTATCCTTGCTTTCCTTAAAAAAATTTTAGTTAAGGCAGAATGTGGTGAGCCCTTTGGCAAGGACAAGGGTAAAGAGAAGGTTTTGGAGTAGTTTTCCATAATACTAGACTGTATTATTAACTGGTTGTAGAAGAACTTATTTATGATAAGCTGTGCTTTTTTTAAGTTGTATTGGATTAAGTATTAATTATGTCTAAACGGTGTTTAATTACGGTTAAGGTACTGTAAGAGATGTTTAAGTTACGAACCCTTGGGACGAGAATAATTATATTATAATGATGTAATTTATTCTATTATTCTGCTGTGATGATTTTAGTATGTTATTAGAGTTAGTACGTGACAACCAAATTTGAGACAAGCGTGGCCTGAATTTGGGGGCGTCACAGGTTAGTATCAGAGCTGTAGTTATAAACCTTAGGAACGAGAGTCCTTAGATTATAACTTAGGAGAACTTAGAAGATAGAGAGGGATGAAGACTCATATAAAATTTTCTTAGAGAAAGACTTAGTGTGTTATAGAATATAACTTCATTCTATACAATGAACTTATGTTATTTAACATTCTAACGGAGTTGTTATTTATTTTGTCTTATGTTGGTAATTGTAGGATGACTGACATGGGAGGACCTAGCCGAGTGGTAAAGGAAGAGCCACGTGACATACACGTGGTCTATGAGGCACCTTCGATAGTGGAGCCCATAATAGTATTGGCCCTTATTGATGAAGATAATGAGGAGGAGAAGATGGAGCCTTTACCCGAGGAGTCTGATCCAGAGGAGGAGCCTGAGCCCATAAAGGACTCCGATGAGGCTACCTTCGAGGATCGGATATTGGGAGAATATGAGGAGCAGATTTTGGAGTTGGGATGCAAAGTTGAGGAATTAGAGGCTGAGGCTAGGGAGAGGGAGTCTGAGTTTCAAAAACTGAGGGGCATGGACCATCAAAGGAAGTTAGTGATGCAGGAGATGGAGGTGGAGATTATAGCGACGCCCCCAAATTCGGGTTACCTAACCCCCGAGTTTGGTGCTCACGACCCAATATAAAAATAACATCTAAATACCCAAACATATATGAATTATATCATACATCTCATTAATTAATATAATTAATGCATTATCCCCAAGTCTTCTAACCTTAACATAATCAACATACCCTTAGATATACAAAAGGGTTATACAATACAATATATATAATATTGGTTATCACTACTACTCCAGCAATACACCTTTGCCTTTGCTTTTCTCTGCCCCTCCAGCTTTTTCGTACCTAGATGAAATGTTTTATTTAGCAAGGGTAAGTAACAAATTTGCCCCGCAAGTTAATTCATATAATGAATGTATAAGAATCAAGAATAACAGACTATATATTTCGATAGAATGACACCAAAGTTCGGAGAACTTTGAAATAGCTGAACAAATCTTTAATCAATAACAAGTCTTTTCTCATCCTATGCAAAATAATAATTCAACAATGAAAGGGTATTACGCTTTCGAAGTTTCTACGATATTCGATTGAATAATCAAGATTTAATTCTACGCAATAACAAAGTGGAATATTTTTCAGATTTATGTTGAGCGATCCATTGGATCTTGAACTTCTCTTCTTAAGTAACTATCAAAGATTTGACTTTGATATACCAAGGTGTATCAGATAACTATAAAGATTAAATCATACCCCTCAGTAAGTACTTAGAGTGACCAACTCGTTATACCCTATATTATGCATAATACTTACACGCGCGCAACGGCCGAATATACGACCACAAGGTTCCCTTTTTATAAAAGGTTGTTCTTCTCAGTCTTACAACAAGAATACAACAACAAAATACTATGATTTAAATATCTAATCACTTTCTCGATCTAGCCGAAGCAATTGGCATCGACCTGTCAATAATAATTGAGTTCTCTTCTCGAACCTATCAAGTTTGCTTTCTCGATCTAGCCAAAATAGTTGGCATAGACATATCAATAATAATTGAGTTCTCTTCTCGAACCTATCAAGTTCTAACAAAAGTTCATCTAGCCAAAACAATTAGCTAAGACATATCTCAACACGATTCAACAATAGACATGAAGTATTTGTACTATTTGCAATCAATAATAGCTTCTACGGATGTAAATATCCAATAACAGTTATTCTCCAAGTATATTCTTATAAACACTAATTCAATTTGAATTATTAAACATGCACTAACTACGAATAATCAATAATAATTCTTAGACAGGATCTAATCAGCAATAATTAACCACTATAATATTTGAAAAGTATAACTCAAAGTTGAGTTAAGGAAACTTTCCTTCTACGGTGATTACTGATACACAATACACTTATTTGTGTTTGAAAGACCTATAATGAACAATATCTTTAACAACCCGATATTTTCTACATAAATAAATCAGAAATTTTGTGTATAATTTTTTTTTATTTAAGGATGAGGATTTGTACAAGATAATGTGTATATGTAATTATGTGGTAAATAAAAATATATTTATTACATAAATATTTACAAATAAAGTTATTTTAGAATTATTGATTTTTATAAAGTATATTTTTATAATAATTAATTTTATAGTGAAAATGTTTTTATTAACTATTTTTCATAAAAATATATTCATATATTATTTAAATAATATATGGAGTAATTTTTTTGAATAATTATAACAATTATTTTATTATATGAATTTTAGTACGGATTATTAAGTTAATTATTTTATCTTAATTATTAAGGTTAAATATGAAAAATAAATCAGATATGGAATCCAAACCCTGATTTTTGGATTATTATCAAGGTATGAGAATAATAATATAATATTAATTATATTTTGATTTTTCAGTGCTATGAATATGTATTGTATGTACGTGTTGATGATGATTAGCCAATTATGGTGTGTAATTTCAAAACCCTTTTATTAATTGATTAAACCCAAATTTTACTAGCGAAAACCCTAATTGGAAAATCAACTGTGAGTTTAAGAATGTTATATAACTGTGTTATATGTTTTATGTCGTGTATTAAGTGATTAATTAGGTAAACCCTAATTAAAATTCTAGAAACCCTAAATAAATTTTTAGCAAACCCTAATTATTTAAAAACCCTAAATTTTAATTAGTAAGTTCTAATTAAAATTTTGTTGAACTTTAAATATAATTGTTTAAACCCTATATATTATTTGGGATACCTTAAGGATTAAAATCTAGTGATTAAAACCTAGATTCAAGCACCATGGACAAGTATAGCCTTAAAATAACAATGTAAATGACCAAGTTACCCTTATTTAAAAATGGATTGTTCTAGAATTGCATGACTCATCACTTGTGTTTATCCCATGTGTGTAAAACCAGCCAATCCTTATCCTTATTGCCACCTTGCAAGCCTAGATGCATTGGATCCAAGTATATAAATAGATTAAGAGAGAGAAAAAGCTCATTTGTTAGCTTATTTTTGTAAAACTCACATCCTTGAGCCTCTCTCTCTAAAACCCATGAAAATATTTGCTAGACCAGTCCCCAAATCAAGCCCCACGAAATCCACTAACAAAATCAGAGGCCAGAATAAGAAATTGAATCATAGAAGGTATAAACCCTACTCAAAAATCTGTCCAAATTTCAGTTGTTAGATGTTATGTTTGAGTGTTAGAATATGTTGTTAGTAGTGTCTAGTGATGATCTGGGTTGCTAGATGTTAGATCCATAACATTTAGAGGCTCGGATTTAGCATTTTAAAAAATCTGGAAAAATTTTATTTTGTGGTCTGACATCAAATGTCAGATGTTGTAAATCTCAGCCTGTTTATGATTTTTGTGTTTTGAAGGTTTATACTTGTAGTATGTTATGTGGTCTAGGATCTAGAACTTGAATCAGGGTCGTATCGATCATATATTGCAATATATTTAAGGTCAAAATGCGTTGACCGGCCATGACCGGGTGTTTCTGGGTAACCCAGAAACAGCCCAGAAACGACCTGACCACGCTTTTGACCGGCTAGACCTTTCAGTTTGTTGTTGGTTTGTTGTTTGTATTGCATCTAGTTTGTAATCTTGTATATGAACTCCATGTTTATGCCTTAAAATCTCCTAATAATTAGACTGGGGGATTGTAGTGGACGGTCAAACCAAGCAACTCGAGCATGTTCTCTGTTTTCTGGGTAACCCAGAAAACATATGAACATGTTGACTGACATGGTTTGACCGGATCATAAATGTTGATTCTGTTGATGTTAATGATATTTTATGACATAAAACTCTAGTACTACATGTGGTCTACAACCGGAGAGCTTTATATCACTAAAAGGTTACACAGATTACAAGTTGTGGAAGCCCAAATATGGCTTGTCTAACTGCTCTTCATTTCTGGGTAACCCAGAAAATGAAGAACAGATCTGACAGCTATTTTGGGCGATTCGATCTATTTCTTGTTATGTGATTTGTTCATTTTTCATGTTGAGTCTTGTAGTGTTGCATGAGTACTACAAGATCTGAGCTTTAGATTAGACAGAAACAACTTAGAAAGAACATTAAGCTCGGTCAAAGTAGCTAGCCCGGTTTCTGACATAGAGTTCTGGGTTTTGGCCAAGAACATGAAGAACACCTATAGTGTAAGACCCCAACTTATTAATGAATAAAATCAAATTTTCTCTAAATATTATTGTGAATAATAAGGGGTTAATTTGATATAATACTTTGGTTATGAGTGAAATGTGTAAATTTTGCAAAATAAGCAAGTGGTTATAAAATATTCATTTTGTCGGGGAATATTCGTTTGGTCGTGGAATATTCTTGCTGTCGGAGAATATTCATACGACGGCGCAGCCTTGTGTGGGCCCCATAACGGAAAGCGATTGGATGAAGAAAACGACAAGTATAAGTTATTTATAAATAACGGCGTAGTTGTTACCGTTAAAACTGTTGGAATACCCGGTGGTTAAAATATAGTAGCACACGGTATTGCACCAATTATTGATTCTTACGTAAGAAGGCACTACTCAATAATTGTTACAGTAGTTATTGTTCAATATTTTATTTTATTGATTAAATAATTGTTGCGTTGATATTTTATATTATTGTTGTTTCAATAATTGTTGCTGCACAGTATTTTCCATTATCAGATCAATAATTCATATTATTTGAATAATATTATTAGATAACATTATTGGCAATGTCTAGAAAGTTCTGTCTAAGGAGAGGTTTGGTCATCTAATTAGGCGCCAGTAAGGAGAAATCCTTATTGGAAAGCCCCCTCTTTCCTGGGAACGACCTGGTTGTCATAAATGTGATTTTGTAATATTATTTGTGAATAATTAATTATTGATTCATATGATAAGAAAATATTTATTTTATGTGGATATAAATGAGGGATATATTTTTGTGGTTAAAAATGAAGGAGTTAATGTTGAGGTTTTTATCAGTATTTTTGTCGGAATGGAGGTATTAAAAATCAGGATTTTTGAGATATTTTGCGGGGATTATAATTTTTAATCCGACCGTTGGATCGTGGTAATTTTTGGATATGTTATACATATATAAGTTGAGTATATGTCCACAAAATTTGAACCGTTAAAAATAAACGTATGATTTATTATGAATTTTACGAGATGACTGGTTCAGAAATTGTTGAATTTTCGGAGTTAATCATTTTGGTGGAAAATTCTAGAATTGGTGGGCCCCACTCTTGGTTGGTGAAGAAATGTGCTGAGATTTTTATTCAAATGTGGTGGGTGGGAATAGTAGTAGGTAAAGCCATCAGGTTGCAGGTAAAGTCTGCTTCGGCGTGCTAACATTTTCCTATAAATAGAGGGCTAAGTTATAATTAAAAATCACACCAGAAACAAGTTTTCTCTCTTTCTCTCTCTAGATTATTGAGTGTATTTTGTGAGTATTTAGATACTTTGAGAGTTTCTATTCATCAGAGCAAGTTTTTTTCAGCCTTATACCTGTATTCCGACCAGAAGTACTGATATTTTGAGGTAAGGGATATTATTTTCTTCTTAATGATATTATTTTCTTCAATATCATTATGCTGAAATATTGATATGAGTTTTTATCAAATTTGGAATTTTTTTGTGTCGGGGTTACTATTCACGTATACGACACTATTCACGTATACGGTACTATTCACGAATACGACACTATTCACCGAAAAATAAAAATTTTCCCTTTTTGTCCAAGATGTCTATTATGGTTACTATCTTTGATTGTATCCATGTTTTGATCTTTATTTTTGAATTCTGCTTCACAATTGATTATTATGAAGTATTATTGATCTTGGATAAACTGTTATACGAATCCCTAATATTTGTCATTCTGTCTCACTGGATTCGTTCTCTTTAAGATATTTTTCATCATCCTCAGTCCTAAATGATGATATTACTGAATATCTTTGGCCTGTAGTGCAAAGATGTATGATTACTTGATGAATATATTTGGCCTGTAGTGCAAAGATGAACAGGTGTTGAGATGAACATGACTGACAGGTGATACAAATGAATATCTTTGGCCTGTAGTGCAAAGATGAATATTTGGATAAAGATGATTATTAATTGATGTTACAGGGATAAAATATTGATGATGGACTTTGAAATCTTAGAAGATAGTAGAATTCTTTCTCTACTTGACTCTTCTAATGGTTTGCTGTTTTCGCTGTAGTTGTTGATCTAAAACTTGTTGTCGATTATATTCTATCAGATTTTTCCCTGTTGAAGACTAACGATAATTTGTTGTATATTATCTTAGTCATAATATTCTTTACTGGGCTAGTTGAGCTCACCCTTTTCCTTTTTGTTCCATTTTTCTTCTCAGGAGGTGAGAACATAGCAGGATCTAGTCGGGGTATTGAGTGATGGTTCTAGAAAGATGTTTTAGCAGTCCTCACTATTTCTGTAAAATAGTGTTTGAATAATTGTAATGAGGATTTATTTGAGTGTGGATATTGTCCAGAAGATTATAGTTGTATTTAAACTCACAGTAAGTGTTGTCGTATTTTGCACGACAATTGTATTATTGAAGTTGTAGTTTACTTTCTGTACCATGTATTTGGCGACTCAGAATGGGTGTTGTATACCTATTTTGGGGGCGTCACAGTTGGTATCAGAGCTTAGGGATATGATCCCTGGCTGAGATGTGAGACAAGAACGAGGAGGGGAGAGACGGGGAATTCCTTCGCTAGTATGACCTGACTAAGTTTATTTGGTGTTTATTTGGTCGGTTAGAGTATAGGGATAATATATGATATAACTATTAACCCTTGTTTTATGGCAGTATTTAAGAATGGCAGCTGAGAACGTTAATAATGGAGTAAATCAGACCGTGGAGACACCTTTGATCACCACCCAGGGGAACGTACAACAGGAAGGCAATATTCCTCCTGTAAACAACGTTACCGAGCAAACGATGAATGATGGAATGTTTAGGAGCTTTTTGCAGTTCATGCAAAATCAGACGAGGGAGACACGTGTGTAGAATACGGGTGGAAATGATAACAACGCGCGGTTTGTCACAGCTAAGCAGTTCAAAGAATTGGGACCACCAGAATTTAAGGGAAAGCCGGATCCGATCATGGCGGAAACATGGGTCAAGCAAATTACCAAGATATTCGATGTCTTGGGATGCACGGAGGAACAGAAGGTTCCATTCGCCACCTTTATGTTTCGCGGTGAGGCAGACTACTGGTGGGAGTCTGTGAAGCGTACCCATCCTGACGCACTCAACATGTCCTGGGAAACATTTCAAAAACTGTTCAATGACAAGTACTTTCCTGAAAGTATTCGTCATATGAAGGAGGTGGAGTTTATCAGACTGGAACAAAACAACATGACGGTGTCCCAGTACGAGGCGAAGTTTGCAGAGTTATCCAAGTTTGCACCTCATTTGGTCGAAAATGAGGAACGAATGACAAGGATGTTTCTAAGAAGTCTAAAACCCGATATTCGACAATATCTTATCTCTCATAAATTTTCTTTATATTCAGATGTTGTAAATAGGGCTCAATTATTAGAGCGAGATAATGAGTATGTGCAACCGAGGGACCATAACTAGGGTCATACCGGTGGCGGCAGTCATCGAAACAATGAAAACCAGCAGGGAGGAAAACATTCGGACAAAAGCGGTAATCACTCTGGTGGTAATCGTGGTCGTGATAATAGAAGGAGCGAGTCGGGAGGAGATTTCAAGAAGAGAAGGTACAACAATGATAACGTGAAGACGTCAGCACAAACATCAACTGTTTCTAGGGGAGGAGAACGACCACCGGTCGTATGTTACAAATGTGGGAAAGAGGGACATATCAGCCCAAACTGTCCACAACAATCTAAGGTATGTTATAACTGTGGAAAGGAGGGTCATATAGCTCGAGAGTGTTCTGTAGCAAAACCAAGTTCAGCGGGGATGGTGACTCCAAAAGTTGTCCCGGATAAGTCGAAATCAGCGGTTCCTGGAAGGGTGTTTGTCGTGACTGGCCAAAACGCGAGAAACCCGAACGAGGTGATCACGGGTAAGCTAATCTTGAATTCTTACGAAGTTTATACTTTACTAGATATCGGTTCTACTCATTCTTTTATCTCTCCTACTTGTGCTCAACGTTTAAACTTGACTCCGGACAAATTGGACTTTAACTTATCTGTTGAAACTCCGTTGGGTGAAACCTTCGTTACATCTACAGTTTATAAATCTTGCATGATCCAAGTTGGCACTATCACATTACCTGTTGATCTTATCTCTTTAAAGATACTTGCTTTTGATGTGATTTTAAGAATTGATTGGTTAACCACTCATCATGCTAAAATTGATTATTTTCGTAAGGTTGTTAGTTTTCATATTCCTAACCAACCTGTCATACGAATTCAAACTACTAAACCACTAAAATCAATCGATGTCATACCAAGCCATAAAGCCATTCGTTTATTGAAAAATGAATGTCAAGCTTTCTTAGCCCATGTCATGGACTTGAACAAAAATACATCAGATTTGAATGATATTTCTGTTGTTAATGAATTTCCTGACGTATTTCCTGAAGAATTTCCTGGCCTAACCCAGAGCGTGATATTGAATTTTTGTATTGATCTTCAACCCGATACAAAACCTATTTCTAAAATCTCATATTGAATAGCTCCTATTAAACTTCAGGAGTTAAAAACTCAACTATAGAAGTTGGTACCCGAGCCTCTATCTGGTGACTTCCTTTGAGGAATGCACCAAAGCCAGACTCTCCGTAAGGGACTCTATATTTGTGTGGCGGTAAAACAATAGGTGCCATTGTGACGTACTATCCAAGATTGGGATATGAATCACAATTGAGAGCAACCGAAGTCGGTGACCAAAGTACGTAGCTTTATGGGCTTAGCTGGTTATTATCGGAGATTTGTGGAAGGATTTTCTTGAATCGCTACTCCGTAAACTCAGCTGACTCGAAAAGATACAAAATTCGTATGGAGTGAGGAATGCGAGAAGAGTTTCCAAGAACTCAAGAGGAGACTCATTTCGGCACCTGTTCTGACAATACCATCTGGTTCGGATGGATTTGTTATCTACAGCGATGCTTCAAGCAAAGGGTTAGGATGTGTTCTCATGCAACATGGGAAAGTCATAGCCTATGCCTCACGACAACTCAAAGAATATGAGAGGAATTATCCTACTCATGATTTGGAGTTGGCAGCAGTCGTTTTTGCGTTGAAGATCTGGAGACACTACCTGTATGGGGAGAAAGTGGAGATCTATACAGATCATAAAAGCCTCAAATATTTCTTCACCCAAAAGGAACTCAACATGCGGCAGCGACGTTGGCTCGAGCTGTTGAAAGATTACGATCATACCATCCAATATCATCCTGGAAAAGCAAACGTAGTAGCTGACGCATTGAGTAGAAGATCATATGCGGGTACGAGTGCAATGTTGTTAACACAAAGGCCCATTTTGTATGACTTGCAAAGGATGGAGATAGAGATGAAGGCTCCAAGTACCCACATGATGATATCAAATATACGAGTAGAACCGACTTTAATCGATAAAGTTAAAGCTGCTCAAGCTACGGACATGGAGCTGATGCGTATGAAGAAGAAAGTGCAAGAATGTGCTATTCCAGAAACAAGAATCGATGAAGAAGGAATACTTCGAGTCAACTCCAGACTTTGTGTTCCTAACGATTTTGACTTGAAGCATAGAATAATGATGGAGGCACACAACACACCGTTTGCAATCCATCCTGGGAGTATAAAAATGTATCACGATCTTCGACATACATTTTGGTGGAGCAATATGAAAAGAGAGATCGCGGAGTTTATCTCGAGATGTTTAACTTGTCAACGTGTAAAAGCGGAGCATCAAGTACCAAAGGGTCCATTGCAACCACTTGAGATTCCGAAATGGAAGTGGGAACACATTACTATGGATTTTGTTACGGGTCTTCCCAAGGTTTCTCAAGGCATAGATGCGATTTGGGTTATTGTTGATAGATTAACCAAGTCCGCTCATTTATTACCGATACGTGAGACTTATTCCCTTGAACGTCTTGCTAGTATGTACGTGAATGAGATTGTGAGATTGCATGGCATGTCAGTATCCATAGTTTCGGATCGTGACCCAAGATTCACTTCACGATTTTGGGTTAGCATGCAGAAAGCTATGGGCACGGATTTACGATTCAGTTCGGCATACCATCCTCAAACGAACAGACAATCAGAGAGGACTATTCAAACTCTTGAAGATCTATTAAGACTTTGTGTCCTAGATCTCAAAGGGAGTTGGGATAAGTACTTACCATTGGTGGAATTCTCCTACAACAACAGTTATCAGGCGAGCATAGGTGTGGCTCCATTCGAGGCGTTGTATGGAAGAAAATATCATTCTCCAGTATGCTGGGACGAGGTGGGTGAAGCAACATTGTTGGGACCAAAGTTGGTACGCATTACTACAGAGAAGATCCAAACGATTCGACAACGTATACAAACGGCACGGGATCGACAAAAGAGTTATGCGGATCTTCATCGGAAGGACGTGGAATTTAATATTGGGGATCATGTATTATTACGTGTTACACCATGGAAGGGAGTTACAAGATTTGGGAAGAGAGGAAAGCTCAATCCAAGATTTGTTGGTCCATTTGAGATTCTTGAGTGAATAGGAAATGTGGCATATAGACTCGCATTACCTCCAAGCATGTCTCGTGTTCATAATATTTTTCACATATCTATGCTTCGTAAATATGTTAAAGACCCGAACCACATTATTGAGTTAGAACCAGACGAGATAGCTGAAGATTTAACGTACGAGGAGGTACCTGTTAAGATCTTGGATAGGAAAGAGCATGTCCTACGCACGAAGGTTATACCACAAATTAAGGTTTTATGGATAAACCATACTATTGAAGAAATGACCTGGGAGTTGGAATCAGAAATGAAAGCGAGGTATCCTCACCTTTTCGAAATATCAGGTACGTACGTCAATTTCGAGGACGAAATTTCATAAGGAGGGGAGGTTGTAAGACCCCAACTTATTAATGAATAAAATCAAATTTTCTCTAAATATTATTGTGAATAATAAGGGGTTAATTTGATATAATACTTTGGTTATGGGTGAAATGTGCAAATTTTACAAAATAAGCAAGTGATTATAAAATATTCATTTTGTCGGGGAATATTCGTTTGGTCGTGGAATATTCTTGCTGTCGGGGAATATTCGTACAACGGCGCAGCCTTGTGTGGGGCCCATAACGGAAAGCGATTGGATGAAGAAAACGACAAGTATAAGTTATTTATAAATAACGGCGTAGTTGTTACCGTTAATACTGTTTGAATACCCGTTTGATAAAATACAGTAGCACACGGTATTGCACCAATTATTGATTCTTATGTAAGAAAGCACTACTCAATAATTGTTACAGTAGTTATTGTTCAATATTTTATTTTATTGATTCAATAATTATTGTGTTGATATTTTATATTATTGTTGTTTCAATAATTGTTGCTGCACAGTATTTTCCATTATCAGATCAATAATTCATATTATTTGAATAATATTATAAGATAACATTATTGGCAATGTCTAGAAAGTTCTGTCTAAGGAGAGGTTTGGTCATCTAATTGCGCGCCAGTAAGGAGAAATCCTTATTGGAAAGCCCCCTCTTTCCTGGGAACGGCCTGGTTGTCATAAATGTGATTTTGTAATATTATTTGTGAATAATTAATTATTGATTCATGTGATAAAGAAATATTTATTTTATGTAGATATAAATGAGGGATATATTTTTGTAGTTAAAAATAAAAGAGTTAATGTTGAGGTTTTTATCAGTATTTTTGTCGGAATGGAGGTATTAAAAATCAGGATTTTTGAGATATTTTGCGGGGATTATAATTTTTAATCCGACCGTTGGATCGTGGTAATTTTTGGATATGTTATACATATATAAGTTGAGTATATGTCCACAAAATTTGAACCGTTAAAAATAAACGTATGATTTATTATGAATTTTACGAGATGACTGGTTCAGAAATTGTTGAATTTTCGGAGTTAATCATTTTGGTGGAAAATTTTAGAATTGGTGGGCCCCACTCTTGGTTGGTGAAGAAATGTGCTGAGATTTTTATTCAAATGTGGTGGGTGGGAATAGTAGCATGTAAAGCCATCAGGTTGCAAGTTAAGTCTGCTTCGGCGTGCTAACATTTTCCTATAAATAGAGGGCTAAGTTATAATTAAAAATCACACCAGAAACAAGTTTTCTCTCTTTCTCTCTCTAGATTATTGAGTGTATTTTGTGAGTATTTTGATAATTTGAGAGTTTCTATTCATCAGAGCAAGTTTCTTTCAGCCTTATACCGGTATTCCGACCAGAAGTACTGATATTTTGAGGTAAGGGATATTATTTTCTTCTTAATGAAATTATTTTTTTCAATATCATTATGCTGAAATATTGATATGAGTTTTTATCAAATTTGGAATTTTTTTGTGTCGGGGTTACGATTCACGTATACGACACTATTCACGTATACGATACTATTCACGAATACGGCACTATTCACCAAAAAATAAAAATTTTCCCTTTTTGTCCAAGATGTCTATTATGGTTACTATCTTTGATTGTATCCATGTTTTGATCTTTATTTTTGAATTCTGTTTCACAATTGATTATTATGAAGTATTATTGATCTTGGATAAACTGTTATACGAATCCCTAATATTTGTCCTTCTGTCTCACTGGATTCGTTCTCTTTAAGATATTTTTCATCATCCTCAGTCCTAAATGATGATATTACTGAATATCTTTGGCCTGTAGTGCAAAAATGTATGATTACTTGATGAATATCTTTGGCCTGTAGTGCAAAGATGAACAGGTGTTGAGATGAACATGACTGACAGGTGATACAAATGAATATCTTTGGCCTGTAGTGCAAAGATGAATATTTGGATAAAGATGATTATTAATTGATGTTACAGGGATAAAATATTGATGATGGACTTTTAAATCTTAGAAGATAGTAGAATTCTGTCTCTAGTTGACTCTTCTAATGGTTTGCTGTTTCCGCTGCAGTTGTTGATCTAAAACTTGTTGTCGATTATATTCTATCAGATTTTTTCCTGTTGAAGACTAACAATAATTTGTTGTATATTATCTTAGTCATAATATTCTTTACTGGGCTAGTTGAGCTCACCCTTTTCCTTTCTGTTCCATTTTTCTTCTCAGGAGGTGAGAACATAGCAGGATCTAGTCGGGATATGGAGTGATGGTTCTAGAAAGATGTTTTAGCAGTCCTCACTATTTCTGTAAAATAGTGTTTGAATAATTGTAATGAGAATTTATTTGAGTGTGAATATTGTCCAGAAGACAATAGTTGTATTTAAACTCAGAGTAAGTGTTGTCGTATTTTGCACGACAATTGTATTATTGAAGTTGTAGTTTGATTTCTGTACCATATTTTTGGCGACTCAGAATGGGTGTTGTATACCTATTTTGGGGGCGTCACATATAGCGACTGTTCTGTCGCTATAGGTGGTCTTTAGCGACAGATAATATATTATTTTTCAGAAATTATTAAATAAATAGAAAAAAATAGTTTTTAATTATTAAAAATACCAAATAAATTATTAAAATTATTTTAAATTCCAAAAATTAGTTTTTAATTATTTTTAATATATTTCATAAATATTTAATATTTTTGGAATATTAAAAGTATTTAATTTATTTAATTATAATATTAAATATATTATTTAAAAATGATTTTAATACTTAAAAAGTCATTTAAAATTATATTATGATATAAGAAAATATTTTAAGTTATTTTTAATGACTTTTAATATTTTGTGATAAATTTTATTAATAAATTACTATTAACGATAATTAAGTTATTTACTAAATGAATTAAATAAATAAATTAAAAATAATTTTTATTATATTAAAAATCATTTTAAATAATAATAAGATATTTAAAAATATTTTAAGTTATAAAATATAACTTTTAATATTTAAAGATAAATTTCATTAATTAATTATTATTAATTATATTAAAGTTATTAATAATTATATTAAATAATTTAGTTTAAAAATAATTTTCATAATCATTTTAAATGAAAATAAAGTGTTTAAAGATATTTTAAGTTATAAAAAATAACTTTTAATATTTAAAGAATAATTTCATTAATAATTAAATATTAATGATTATTAAGTTATTATTAATGATATTAAATTTATTTAATAATTATATTAAATAAATAGTTTATAAATGGTTTTATTAATTTAAAAATCATGAAAAAGGGATATAAATGAATTAAATATATTTTAAGTTATACTTAATGACTTTTAATATTTTGATAACTGAAACGTTAATATTTTAATATTAATGATAATTATTTAAAAATAATTTTAAATGTTTTAAAAATCATTTTAGGGTAATATAAATAATTTAAAAATATTCTAAGTTATTATAAATAACTTTAATATTTTGGCAATGGTTTCATTAATAGTTTAATATTAATTAAATATTAATGATAATAGAATTGTTTAGTATTTAAATCATTTAATAATGATTCTGAGGTTTGAAAATTCATGATAAATTATAATAAATGTTTTAAAATTATTATAAGTCATTTAAAAATAATATAACCGATACTTACAGATATTGAGTTACAGATTGGAGTCTTAGACTCGATAATTACCCGATAAAGCTGTCGGTAGACCGACATATTTCAGAAATTGATCTGAACTTAGATAATGTGATTAGATAAGTGATTATTTGTGATTCAATGGTTATTAAACATATGTGCCAATGTGATTAGGGTATGTGCTGACTATAATAAGCAGTGTTATGTGTTATAATATATTGTTTTAATCGAACGAATGATCTGATTAATGATAGGTTGTGCTATAAATGATAAAACTAAATTGTGAACTGTAAGCAGCGCATCAGGCAAGTATCTTACCTTTGCATTTTCTTTATGCAATGGACATGAGTAAGAATATTTATGAATTATATTATTACTGTACAGATTATTAACTTTATATTATATACGCTCATTGATTATCAACATGTTAGTATATGATAATTCAGATTTATATTCTATTCGTTAATTTCTATAAATGGTTATACAAGTGTCCCCACGTGGATACTCATTGTATTTAATCACATGATGATATACCTTTGTCAATTACTCGTATATGTATATGTTGAATTATAGATTATTGTTGAACAAGATAAAACCTCTGATTTGGAACCCAGACAAGTATGAACATCCCTACATGGGGAAACTTTTATGTGCCCAAGGCGAACAGAGTGAACGATACCCTCGTTCTTGCATGTAGTATTGATAAATACAGGGTACAACGGGCTGATCACCCCCGTGCCCGTAAGTTAAGACGGTTTATAGATGAAGTTATGTTTAACCTATTCAAAAATTGAAAACAATGTTCATAGTATGTCACCTTAACCATATATATAGTTATTACATAGTTTCAAAAATTTGAAAGAGGGTTGTTATGTTATTATTATTGGTACAGATTACTTCACAACTATTGAAATCGTTGTAGAAGGGTAGTATAAAGAAAATATTTAAATTCTTTCAGCTTATATATATAATTGTTATTACTTGATGGGCACTCAAATGCTCATCCTTGCTTAATTTAAATATTTTTAGCTAAGTGTGAACGACCAGAGAGCTCTGCTAAGAACAAGGGAAAGGTTGCTGAATGAAAGAAATGCTATTATATGTAATAGTTAACTTTATTAAGACAAGTATAATATATATTATATATCATGGGTTGTAATGAATGTTTAAAGGTTACGTACTTGGGATTCAGACTCTGATGAATATGTAAATTAAGTTTGACTTTTATATTATTGTTATTATTATTAGTATTATTTCGCTCATAGAAATGGTATCGTGAAGCACCGAGTTCGGGTTTCAAGTACTCGAATTTGGAGGCGTCACAATATTGGTCTCACAATTAACACAACAAATCACAACACATAACACTATAATTTACAGTCAATATTTCTCCTAGACACATCACCACATAGTCACATTAGTGTTTATAACCTATATAAACACTCATCAAGTCTAACTAGTTCGGTCTGGTTGGACTTTGGTCTTATCTCGGTGTCCTGGTCACCCTATCCGACAATTAACACTTTTATTGTCAATTAAACTCAGTCTCAAAGCTTCAATATTATTTTAGATAAGTCTAATATCATTCGTAATATTTTTTGGAAGCTTATAATAATTTTCAAACAATTATTATAATTTATAATAATTTTTCAAACACTTGAATCATTTTTATATGATTTAAATACCAAATAATCTCATCATCATTAATATTTAATAATATTAAAATATTAATGACATACTTGTCAAAATATTAAAGTTATTTATAATAACTTAAAATATTTTTAAATTACCAAATTTCCCCTTAAATGATTTTTAAAACAATTAAAATCATTTTTAAACCATCACCATTAATATTTAAATATTAATGAATTTATCATCAAAATATTAAAACTCATATTTTATAACATGAAATATTTTTAATCACTTTTCTCATTTTTAAATGATTTTTAAATTAATAAAACCATTTTAACTCATTTATTTAATACAATAATTAAATAAATCTAATATCATTAATATTAAATTATTAATAAAATTTACTCAAAAATATTAAAAGTTATATTTTATAACTCAAACTATTTTTAAACATTTTATTCTCATTTAAAATGATTTTTATAATATTACAATTATTTTTCTCTAATTTATTTAATATACTAATTAAATAAATTAAATATCATTAATATTCAAATAAATATAAATATTAATTAAAAATATCCCAAATTATCAAAAGTTATTTTTTTATAACTTAAAATTATTTTAAAATTATTTTTTTGTAATTTTTAGAAATTTATTTCTATTTTTAAGCATTTTTCAGAAATTAAAATAATTAAAATCTTTACAACCGTCGCTATAGCCTATAGCGATACTTTCTGTCGCTGTTGGTGTTCTTGAGCTCAAGAACACTGACAGTCAGTGCTTAAGGGGTCAGGTTTGACCGATCATAATTCTCAATCCATGAATGTTATGGGCTTTATAAAACTTTGATCTTGTAGTAGGTATGTAGTACTACAAGTATCAATTGTCATCAAGGTTATATCTCATCATAGTTGCAAGATCCATAGCTTCAAAGTAGCTGTCAGACGGTTCCTGGGTTTTCTGGGTAACCCAGAAACCCATGCAGTCTCATGATGTCACTTTCTAGCTCGATTATCCTTATGTTCTGGTCATTAGTTAAGGGTTCTCATGGTCCAAATCTGTAGTTCTCATGTCATAGAACTACATCATAACACTAAAGTAGCAAAACTACAACAAAATCACAGGATCTGGCTTGGTCAAACCTTGTCAGAAACTGTGTTCATACATTTTCTAGAATTTCTAGAAAACATAAATCGTGATCAGATGGGCTACTTTGACCATCCACTACATTAATCATGTTTGTGATTTAAGGGATCTAAAGGTATGGATCTATAGTCCATCTAACAGGCTACAAATTATATACAATAATATCAACAAATCTTCTAACATCTAACAGATCTTGGCCTTTGAAGATCTTGTCAGACACTGATTAAGGATTTCTAGGTTACCCAGAAATCACTTGGTCATAGTCGGTCAACTGACTTTGACCATTAATAACTTGTAATCTGGACTTGAAATGGTCATGATTCCACTTCCAGATTACAATCCACATGACATATTATAGATCTAAAACATAAAACACCACAAATCATTAACAAGGAAGGATCTGTGGCCTCTGACTTTAGCTTGTCAGACAACAAATTAGGGTTCATAGACAGTTTTTAAAACTTTGATTTGAAAGCATTTTGATGCTATAGATCTATGATATAACATCATAGATCATCATATAACATCTTCTAACATGTATTAAAACACAAAAACACATTCTTGGTCTAAGCATACAAGATCAAAGGTCAAGTTAGGGTTTATACCTTTTAGTTCAAGCTTTGATATTTGCTCTACAATACTGCACTTGATGTTTGAAAGGCTTATCTAGTGATTGAAACACTTAAAGATTTCGTGGGTTTGGAGAGATAGAAGGTTGGTTGAGAGCTTGTGAGAAAATAATCTAAGTTAACAAACTTTCTCTCTCTTAAATCACATATACATTTGATTCATGTGTCTATACTTGCAAGGTGGCACTCTAAATCAGATATTGGCTGATATTTGAAGGCACATGGGCTTACCTAACATTGGTGACTCATAGAATTGATAATAGCTCTTTACTTAATTTATAAGTAAAGGGGTATTTTAGTCTTTTCATCCCTAAAAGGGTATCTTTGTAACTTCCCTCATAAATTTAAGGGTATTCTAGTCATTTAACATTACTTCTCTTAATTCTCATCTTTAGGGTTTGATAATCTCAATTAGGGTTTCCTAATTAGGGTTTAAGGTTCATAAATTTAAAATTAGGGTTTTTTGACATTCGATTAGGGTTCCTAACTGTGCATTAGGGTTTCTTAATCCAAGATTAGGGTTTCTAATACCTTGTTATGGTTTACTAAGTTTATACCTTATCCAATCAATCACTGATCACAAATTCTATATAGTATACACATGTACTCATCAATACAATTATTATAACTGTATTTTTTACTGAATCCCTGTCCATATCTAGGGTTGGGGTTTCTATTCTCTGTTAAGCACAACTCTACTCTTATTTATCAGTCAATATACAAATTGATCACTTCTCTAAACTAGTATCACAGATACCCAACACAATATTTATAATCAATATCAATATTAAATAAATAAATAAATAAATAATATTATTCGTAAAATTCAGATTATTTAAAATCCTAGGTTATCACAATTGCCTACTGAAAGGAGGCAGGGATCCAGATGGGGACTTTGTTTCACCGATCGGTGGCTAGGGATGTAGAACTGGCAGAGAAATTAGAGGAAATTGAGCAGAGAGTGTTGAGTGAGAGGACGGAGAAGGAGGCTCTCCGTACTCAGTTAGAGATGGAGGTGATGGATATGATTCACTTCGAGGAGAAGTGGGAGAAAGCCAATAATAGGACGAATGATCTAGAGGATGAGGTGCAGTGCAAGAGAAGGAAAATGAACAAGATGGGCTATGCTCTGCGCACGGCCATGGAGAGATTGATTGATGGGGTAAATTACTACCCGACTGAGCAAGGACAGACCCGGCATACCATAAGTCGAGATATAGTGGTGCACATTACTCAGAAGGAATACCAGAGCGCCGTGGAGTGTGGAATGTTAGATTAAGTCTAGATGTAGAATTTAGTGGTTATAATATTGTATTTATTTATGTGTTGTTTAATATGTTATTGAAATCTCAGTCTTTTGTGTAAGATGTGAGATAGTTGTAAACCCAAACTTTTGAAAAATGTTAGAGGGGTAGTAGGTTGGTATTGTCCCCGTCTTTTGTGATAAGGTGGGGATATGTTGTTATCATTTATAGAAGTATGCTAGAGAGGATCATGTAATTGTAATATTTTGGCATATGAATACAAATGACCTTATTCAAGAAATGCGTTATAAAATGTTATTCTTATTTGAGAAATGTTTAAATAACTTAATAAGATAATAATAAAAATGAAAATTTTGCGTTGCAGAAAAATGCCGCCCAGATTTAGAATAACTGCACTGGAAGAGTCGGTTAATGATGAGAGAGGGTCAATAGACCCGATTCAGAGGCTAGTAGACTTATTAGGAGAAGCTCTTAAGGGAAGAAACGAACCAGTACCACCCGTTCCCCAAGCAGCTCCAGTCTCAAACTTTAAAGATTTTAGGAGTGTAGGACCCCTAGAATTCATAGGCACTACAGATTCGATCATGGCTCAGACGTGGATCAAAGAAATGGTGAAAGCTTTCACCATCGCTCGTGTGGGTGAAGACCAGAAGACGACTTTTGCAACCTACATGATGAGAGGTGAAGCAAACTACTGGTGGGAGGCAAATCTTCAGAGAGCAGGAGAAAGAGTAGTATCTTGGGAAAGGTTTAAGACTCTGTTATTCGAGAATTATTGTGACGCCCCCAAATCCGGGTCCCTTCAAACCACGAATCCGGTCCGCCACGATACTACTATCGTCATACTATTAATATCCTTTATTCATAACTTAATGAATATAACCTCACTTATTACAATTTAGAATATAAATTCATTCTATTACCAGGATCTGCACAATGACCCCAAACTTTTATAAGTTTCACAACTTGGTCATTTACTATTCTTGTATTACATCACATTCCATGTTATATAAATATGCGGAATAATTTAAACTTTTTTAACCTCCTTTGAAAATAAATCTTTTATTGATATCTTAACTCGAATCAATTACATATCCTTGAATCAAATTATGTTATGATTCAGTCAATTCGAATTACTGTATAAATATTTACATCTCAATTCGAATTTCTCTATGTATCACATAGTATAACTTAACATGTATTACACCTTGTAAACTACTATCATGTACATCTCCTATAACCTAAACATGGTTCGATAGCATATATTTGATTAAACAAATCAATCTCCTTTGATGTGATTGAACTTTATCAATCAAGTAGCACGTAACCTTTACCATGTATCCTTAACCTGCAAAAGTGGTTATTTGCAAGGGTGTGCTCGACAGCCCAGCAATTCTAACAGTTTTCATTCAACACATAGCATATAATAGCATATTCAGTTCATGCATTCATAATAAATTAATATTTACTATGCATGTTTCTTCACACATAATAGGCATAGAGATTTACTTCACAAGAATATCATCAAATCAACTTCCACATTTCATATATATCTCATATGCATTTCATATATATACATAAATATTCTCATAGCATAATATAGCTCAACTAACAGTTATAGATTTCATATATCAAATAGGAACTGAAAGACTTGCCTGATTTATAGTTTATGAACTACGACTTAATTGCGTAAGGCTTATCTGCAATTCGTGTATTCCTATACATTTATATAGTAATGGATTCATATCAATCAGTAACATATTTCATGTATTCTCAATGTAATAACAATGTCACATTATTTCCTAAATAGGTTCGTAAAACCTACACTTCACTTTCTTATCACATTCGCGGAGTAGCTAGGTCCGTATAGGTATACCTTAACCACTCAGACATGACATCAACATCCGTGTATCTCTATCGCACACTTGACTCGCTACGTGATCGACATATTTAAAACAAGTATAGGTAAGTTCAAACGTACACATAACGTCTAACTTAGTCGTAACATCATACAACATCACCTATACTATATATTCATAGCACAAATCAGTTTGTAAGATATTACAAATCCAAACAACGTATCATTGCTTAATATCTTGAAAGTATTCCTTTGGACTTAACTTTTGAAAATCATAATTAACATTCATCTTTAACACATAGCATGCTTCTTAACACCTTACATAGCATATTGGTCATATATTACAAGTTAAAGTAATCATATAAGTATGCTTCAAACATCATATCAAAAACACATCACACAACTGACTGCAGCATGGCGCAGCTGCGCCCTGTCCAGGCTTAGGGACGGCGCAGCTGCGCTGTCCCCTGGCCAGAACAGGGCTGAGCTTTGCACTTCCTATTTCTGTCAAAACTTTAACATACATATGTACTAATACTCTATCATATATACATGTTAGAGGTGCTCACGCAAGCACATGACCACTCTTGAGTTCATTCTCTAGAAGCTTTAACTTACAACTTACATGGTATTATAGCATAACAAGACCATGTAGCTACCATGTTTTATAACTTGGCTATATATCCACATAGAGGTTTCACGATTTGCTACTACATATGATTATAATGCTCATATTGTTTATTTATCATTGTTCACACATCAAATCATGCTTTAAACTCATTTTTGGTTTAGCTATCAACATGTTCAATACATACAAATCGTGTCTAGGAATATTATAGTCATAACATGACATCTTAACCCTTTAGAATCTAGATACTCAAGTGATGCAACTAGATTTTGGAAATATGTTCAAGGTTGCCTTTGAAATCATTTTTCATAAATGATGCAACATGGCACCTATAAGACAACTTTAAAACTCTTATCATAATTAAATAAGTCATGATATCTTCGTTTCAAGATCAGAATATATAACATGTAATATCCATGCATATTCACCTTAACCGTATTAAGCTTTTTCCCTTAAAACATTTTCTAACACAATGCTAACAAGTATGATCATGACAAGGACACCATAACACCATAACTTGCTTATTTCTCTCTGAAAGAAATTATGTATGTGAACTAATAAGTTCAAAATTCGTAGAACATGTATTACCTCAAAGTTTGTTTTCAAAACTTTAAGTTTTCACTACAAATCTCTAACTAAATCTTGTTGATCACTTCATACTACACAAGAAATCTTTATGTATCATGTTATTCCCCTTTTTAGATATATATTTAGGTCATAACACCAATTCCATAACACACATCATAAACAAAACCAGCAACTGGTTTTGAGGTACGGCGCAGCTGCGCTGCACCCCAGTATAACCAGGGCGCAGCTGCGCCAGGTTGAGTTCAGAAGCAGTATGCAAGCTATATTTTGCAGCGAAAATTTTAACTTTGTTTCCATCGATTCAAGCATGCTTCAAACCTTTACTAAAGTGTTTATACATGCTAGTAAACTTCCTAAACACCTTATAACATGATTATTCATATCAATTAACAATTAAATTCAAGAATTGTCAAGAATCAAACAATACCCATCTCAAGAACATAATTAGAATTTATACCTTCTTGAGCTTGAATTGAACTTCCTACACTCTGGGTATGCTTCTAAAGTAGCTCAACAACTTATACTCTACACTTATAATTACTAGACAAACTTCAAGCAACACAAAAACTGAAATCAAGCTTGTATTTATAGAAAGAGCATGGACTAGACATTGGCATTACACTAAGGTTTGATTCATGGTGTAATGGAGGGACACATTGGTTAATCAAGAGTTGATCAACCACCCTTACCAATCCTCTTCTTAGTAAATAATCACCTATTCAATAGCCTTTTTGAAAAAATACGTAACTTAGCTTCTAAGTCACAATTCATGTCCTTTGTGACACTTAATTTTGGACAAGAGAGGAAAATCTCAGCTATCTTGCAAAACATAGGTTATCCACATATGCACAACCCTATTCTTAGGTTATATTATATACACATAACATCCATACATGGGTTATAACATAATGTCACAATATGATTTTCATAATTAACATTTTAAGGTAGTAGATGTGATATGAAAATGTAACATACATATAATACATGTACATTTTATCACACTGGTATATTTTATTAAAATAATAGTTTACAATATGTTCATGGTATATTATTTTAATAAATGCACACATACATATTGTCACATACACATTTCAAAATGTATTCATATCATATGATTTCCATAAATCTCAATATATGGTCACTATATATAGTATAGTCACATAAGTGTCGCACTACACTATATAATGCAGTTGTATTCCATATATATAATATATTTAATATCTCCTTTTTTACTATTTACCACCCATTGGAATATAAATAAATAACACATATCTTTGAGAGTACACATTTAATTGCCTCATCACAATAAATATAAATCTTATAATATTTGTAACCAGTATACTTATTATCATGCTATCACTTGCAAGAATAATAATAATTCAATATATCATCAAATAATTGCTAGATACTAATATATTATCCATAACAATAATTAATATTATAAGACAATGTATCTCACCACTGTGGCATACAAGGCATATCTTATAAGCTCGATCTTAAACTTTTCTCATTCTCCACACTTATTATTCTTTCAATATAATAACAATTAACTATATGTACGACACATGTACATATATTATATATAGAAAATAGATAATAAGTTTATTTTCTATTATAATAAATTGTTTCCATCAATTTATTTACACATAGCAAATACATCTTAATACATTTACTATATTATTAATCATACCCTATACAAAAATATATAAGGTAATATTATTATTCAAAAATAACATTTCCTCCTTTTATTAAAATAACTCAATATTAGAACTATATAATTATTATGCATTCTTCTAATAGAAAATAATATTCTATAATACCAATTAATTAACCATATTTAATCCAGGTTAATTAATTAAGCATTTATTCAAGTCATGTTTTGCTAACTAAATTTCTTCATGAACACTTAGTCACCATTCATGACCTTATAAGAGTTATTAGTATGCATGGCTTGCAAATCACAGTTCATAAACAGACTCAGGATTTTCTACAGACTGGCGCTGCTGCGCTGGTCACAGACTTGGAAATGGCGCTGCTGCGCCATACCAAAATCAGTGGCAGACCAGTTCTGCATCAGCAGAACTAAAACTTACGCTTCTAAATACTTTACATATCCTTCTTAAGTGTTAATTCATCTAACATCAACGCCCTCTTTGATTCCACATTATCGATTACTATTTTCCTTAACAACTTAAGGATCGCACTTTGAGTTTTAAAACTCTATTTTCCTGATTAGTTTAACCAACTATACATATCATTTATGGTTTCATACCACCAATAACACAAAACTCGAATGCAACACATACATACATACCTTTCATTTCACTCCTTGTCGTGTATTGAATTACGTAATAATTCTCTAACCATCTTAAAGGAATAACGGTCATCTACTCTCGTCAACAACATACATATATACCAGTCTAAACCTAGCACGCATCGACCCTTTAATAGTATTCAATATAGTACACTGAGTGGTTTCCCACAAACAACCAACAAATTAGTTTTTGTCTCGTCTACACTGTTTTCACAGTGAGTTAGATCGGTTACTAATCCGTATATACCTCCGCTCTCTGAAGGAATCGTTTAGCCCAGCTCTAATACATCCACCATTAAAGGGTACGGTCGCACCGCATTAGACTTGATATGTACTCTTACAAATACTCAGGAATTGTATTACATGAGTTATGTAATATGTAATGTTGTGTTTAATGAATATATATTATTATTATATATTTGTTATAAATTATAGAGATAGATTAGTAAAGAAGATGGATAGAAATTTATCTATTTATTTATGTGAAAATTTTTACCGTAGTAAGTTGGTAACCCAGCTTCGGAATATCGTGCCATGAACGTTCAGGTTTGACTTCATGGTCTTATAGTAAATCCGGTAGATCAAAGCAATATTTATTTAAAAATCTGGCGTCTCTAAGACAAAGGTAGATTGATGAATTAATTCCTTTTCTATTAAGTGGTTTAACTGCAACTTGAATTAATCCTATATGAATAAAATTATATATATATATATATATATATATATATATATATATATATATATATATATATATATATATATACTCGTTCGAACCCATCTCATGCTTTAAGAATTTTATTTACTAAATTCTTATTTTAATATTTTCTAAAAATTTGGGTTCTTACATCCTCTCCCCCTTATAAGGATTTCGTCCTCGGAATCACCGAAACCTCCTCTTACTCGGTGCTATTTCAAATATTACATATTCTTTTAGATAATATTATCCATTCACTTTTTAGAAGTTTCATTATAACTTGCTCACTTGCATTCTACCACATTCTCCTTCCTAAGGAACACTCTAATTACTACTTTCCTCACACAGAAGAATAAGAATCTTCCACGATTTTTCAATAATCGGGAAGTAATATGAATAACTCAGATTCCAATTTATGCTGAGGGGTCACAAGATCGTGAACCAGTGCTTCATCACAATCCTTCACACTACAAACCAGAGTGTTTATCTATCACAAAGACTGAAAACACCCTCCACACGTACAGTAGGTGGCCAGCCTATTGTACCACTACGTTGGGCCGTAACATAGTGTTTTGTAATGACTACATGCATTACGCTTGGAACCATTGTCCCCAAAAACATGTCCCCTTATAGGGTTGTTCACCTCAGCTTTTTAACGACTGAATCTGCACCAGAGCAATTTGGTTTGGCACAAATACACAAGAACGCTTGAATTCTATAATCACTTTTCAACAGTCGTCTAGCCGAATCAAATAGCTTAGACTCTTATCAACAGTTCGGACATCAATCGAAATAATTTAGTCAACTTTTCATAATTCAAAATAAAACCAAAAATCATTTTATGACGTCATGATATCGTACAAGATTAGTAGTACGTTGAGGATTCCACCATTAGGTGACTTTGTCATATTACATCATACCATAGTGGGCTGACGATCTTTCGATCACAATCAACACTAGGTTCGACTGCATTGATGACTCCATCGTTTACCATGTTTACACCATATCAAATAATGTAAATGGTCAAAAATACATTTTGAAAATTCTCAAATCATTTTTGTCTTAGCCGAAATAATTAGCATAGACATAAGAATAACGGTGTTGTTTTTAAAACTCATTGGTTCAGTCACTTGATCCAATGTTTTTCTTAAGAAAATAGAGTGCAAACACTAGCACGAAGTCAATGAATTTTTGAAAATCTAGCAGAGCTAGAAGATTTAGAAAATCCACGCTTCTCCATCAACTTCACTCTTTACTATACCAAAATCTCTTAATTCATAACATATATATACCCGATATAGTTCATCAAACTTACCACACTTTGGAAATTCAGGAACTTGCTACAATCATATAAGTTTAAGAACTTATCCTAGTCAGACCATAGGCGTCCATTCGCTGAGGGGTCCAAAAACATTTCATATGATTACGAGTCCCGAACTTCCCATAAGTATAAGTTTTAAGAACTTGCAAGTTATCCTTATATTCTCTATCTTAATCTTAATAGTTTCTATCTATCAAATAGGATATGAGAAAAGAATCACTTTCTCACCATAAGCATATCGATAGCGCGACATCGACATTCCATTGATTATCATTGTGAGGAACCGAGCGTGAGCACAAAGCCTCTGCCCACATAAAGGATTGTATAACTCAGCTCCCACAAGAGTCCTCAACTGAAATCCCCCTTAACTCTATCTTACACTTAACTTGCTTTTTGCTCAATACGAATTCTTCATATCTCATCACATACAACTCCTCATGAGTTCACATCGTACCATTTCACAGTACAATCACTTATAGCATCAAGCTATACACACTTAGTCGTTACAGACTATTTATCACTTCACAGCTCAATCCGATCACGTCGTGATCATCACTTTACCTTAGGGTTCTTTCCCTATTATCAACAAAACTCCACTCGAGTTCATTCTCATTATCTTGTCATATTCATCTTATAGACATCATCATAACATCTTTATTACCAGAGTTAGGAAACCCCTGAATTCACATTCTCTTAGATACTTCAAGATTCTTCTTTGAATCTTCGCTTATAAATTTTAATCCTTATCTTTCTCTCTCTCAGGTTATAGCCTAAGGTATACTTACCTAAGTTTATAACCTACAGCTTTGATACCAACCTGTGACGCCCCCAAATTCGGGTCCCTTCGAACCACGAATCCGGTCCACCACGATACTACTATCGTCAAACTATTAATATCCTTTATTCATAACTTAATGAATATAACCTCACTTATTACAATTTAGAATATAAATTCATTCCATTACCAGGATCTACACAACGACCCCAAACTTTTATAAGTTTCACAACTTGGTCATTTACTATTCCTGTATTACATCACATTCGATGTTATATAATTATGCGGAATAATTTAAACTTTTTCAATCTCCTTTGAAAATAAATCTTTTATTGATATCTTAACTAGAATCAATTACATATCCTTGAATCAAACTATGTTATGATTCAGTCTATTTGAATTACTATATAAATATTTACATCTCAATTAGAATTTCTCTATGTATCACATCGTATAACTTAACATGTATTACACCTTGTAAACTACTATCATGTACATCTCCTATAACCTAAACATGGTTCGATAGCATATATTTGATTAAACAAAACAATCTCCTTTGATGTGATTGAACTTTATCAATCAAGTAGCACATAACCTTTACCATGTATCCTTAACCTGCAAAAGTGGTTATTTGCAAGGGTGAGCTCGGCAGCCCAGCAATTCTAACAGCTTTCATGCAACATATAGCATATAATGGTATATTCAGTTCATGAATTCATAATAAATTAATATTTACTACGTATGTTACTTCACACATAACAGGCATAGAGATTTACTTCACTAGAATATCATCAAATCAACTTCCTCATTTCATATATATCTCATATGCATTTCATATATACACATCAACATTATCATAGCATAATATAGCTCAACTAACAGTTATAGATTTCATATATCAAATAAGAACTGAAAGACTTGCCTAATTCGTAGTTTATGAACTATGACTTAACTACTTAAAGCTTATATGCACTTCGTGTATTCCTACACAGTTATATAATAATGGATTCATATCCAACAGTAACATATTTCATGTATTCTCAATGTAATAACAATGTTACATCGTTTCCTAAATAGGTTCGTAAAACCTACACTTCACTTTCTTATCACATTCTCGGAGTAGCTAGGTCCGTATAGGTATACCTTAACCATTCGGACATGACATCAACATCCGTATATCTCTATCACACACTTGACTCGCTACGTGATCGACATATTTAAAACTCGTATAGGTAAGTTTAAACGTACACATAACGTCTAACTTAGTCGTAACTTCATATAATATCACCTATACTATATATTCATAGCACAAATCAGTTTGTAAGATATTACAAATTCAAACAACGTATCATTGCTTAATATCTTGAAAGTATTCCTTTGGACTTAACTTTTGAAAATCATAATTAACATTCATCTCCAACACATAGCATGCTTCTTAACACCTTACATGGCATATTGGTCAAATATTACAAGTTAAAGTAATCATACAGGTATGCTTCAAACATCATATCAAAAACAGATCACACAACTGACTTCAGCATGGCGCAGTTGCGCCCTGTCCAGGCTTAGGGACGGCGCAGCTGCGCTGTCCCCTGGCCAGACCAGGGTTGAGCTTTGCATTTCCTGTTTTTGTCAAAACTTTAACATACATATGTACTAATACTCTATCATATATACATGTTAGAGGTGATCACATAAGCACATGACCACTCTTGAGTTCATTCTCTAGAAGCTTTAACTTACAACTTACATGGTATTATAGCATAACAAGACCATGTAGCTACCATGTTTTATAACTTGGCTATATATCCACATAGAGGTTTCACGATTTGCTACTACATATGATTATAATGCTCATATTGTTTATTTATCATTGTTCACACATCAAATCATGCTTTAAACTCATTTTTGGTTTAGCTATCAACATGTTCAATACATACAAATCGTGTCTAGGAATATTATAGTCATAACATGACATCCTAACCCTTTAGAATCTAGATACTCAAGTGATGCAACTAGATTTTGGAAATATGTTCAAGGTTTGCTTTGAAATCATTTTTCATGAATGATGCAACATGGCACCTATAAGACAACTTTAAAACTCTTATCATAAGTAAATAAGTCATGATATCTTCGTTTCAAGATCAGAATATATAACATGTAACATTCATGCATATTCACCTTAACCGTATCAAGCTTATTCCCTTAAAATATTTTCTAACACAAATCTAACAAGTATGATCGTGACAAGGACACCATAACACCATAACTTGCTTATTTCTCTCTGAAAGAAATTATGTATGTGAACTATTAAGTTCAGAATTCGTTGAACATGTATTACTTCAAAGTTTGTTTTCAAAACTTTAAGTTTTCACTACAAATCTCTTACTAAATCTTGTTGATCACTTCATACTACACAAGAAATTTTTATGTCTCATGTTATTCCCCTTTTTAGATATATATTTAGGTCATAACACCAATTCCACAACAAACAGCATAAAAAAACCAGCAACTGGTTCTGAGGTACGGTACAGTTACGCTACACACCTGTATAACCAGGGCGCAACTGCGCCAGGTCGAGTTCAGAAGCAATATGCATGCTCTATTTTGCACCAAAAATTCTAACTTTGTTTCCATCGATTAAAGCATGCTTCAAACCTTTACTAAAGTTTTTATACATGCTAGTAAACTTCCTAAACACCTTATAGCATGATTAGTCATATCAATTAATAATTGAATTTGAGAATTGTCAAGAATCAAACAATACCCATCTCGAGAACATAATTAGAATTTATACCTTCTTGAGCTTAAATTGAACTTCCTACACTCTGGGTATGCTTCTAAAGTACCTCAACAACTTATACTCTACACTTATAATTACTAGACAAGCTTCAAGCAACACAAAAACTGAAATCAAGCTTGTATTTATAGAAAGAGCATGGACTAGACATTGGCATTACACTAAGGTTTGATTCATGGTGTAATGAAGGGACACATTGGTTAATCAAGAGTTGATCAACCACCCTTACCAACCCTCTTCTTAGCAAATAATCACCTATTCAATAGCCTTTTTGGAAAAATACGTAACTTAGCTTCTAAGTCACTATTCATGTCCTTTGTGACACTTAATTTGGGACAAGAGAGGAAAATCTCAGCAATCTTACAAAACATAGGTTATCCACATATACACAACCCTATTCTTAGGTTATATTGTATACACAAAACATCCATACATTTGTGGGAGCTGTCGTTGACACTCCTAAATTAACCTCACTTTTACTTCACAATTTATAATAATTAGCACAGTAGCAAGTAAGGATCGATCCCACAGAGAGTAAAGTTATTTTAGAATTATTCTACTATTTCAACAGAAAATAAAGATGGGGGTTTTTGAAAATTATTTTTAAACTAAGAGAACAAGAATTAATGATGAAATTAACCAAATATGTAAAAACTTCAGTTCTGCAGTTCAGTTTCACCAAGTACAGCAATCAATTTAATCAAGTTATTATTATTTCTCCTTCAATAAAACTATTAGCCCTAGATAACAATAAGCTCTGCTATCCGAAATTCTCCTTAGATTATCACTGTATGAAACAAGCTCTCCACCAGATTCTAACTAGCATACAACCTAGAACAAGCTCTCTAGATTTAATATGATAGAAGCATTAAGAAATAGAGAATTAGGCTAATCCAAGCAACAAACACATAAGCTCGATTTGTTTAACTTATTCTCTGATAATCTTAGCTATAACCAAAAGCTTGTCCACAATTATTATTACCATGTTGCTACTTAAGATGAAGACATATATCAATTACACGTAATACCAATCTTAATCTAGCAGATGATAATGATCAAACTAATTCAATTGGCCATATCAAATTAATTAAATCAATTAGCATGCAATCAACGAAAACAGATTATCAGAAGAAATTTCACACAAGAAGGAATAAATAATAATAATAATAATACTCAATTAATCAATTACTTGTAATAAGGATTCATCTCCCTTTAGAACTGAATAAAAAGAACTAGCCTGACATGCTATTGAGTCTACACTCCAATGGATGGTAGTTGATAATTGAATGAATAAAATCCTGACTCTCATCCTCTATTTATAGTGCTAGACAAAGTCCTAAATCCTATAGGAAGTAGAAATCCAAATCCTAAAAAGAATTACAGATTACACTAATTTCCATAAAAAATAGAATTTAATTTGGAAATAAATCTTAATATAAAGTAAATTCTAAATCTAATACAAATGTTGTGTACAAACTTTCCAAGCCGCGTTCGGAAATTATTGTACCGCGAGAATGAACCAAATTTTCGTGACTTGATTTGCAAGATTGCTTGGATATATTAGGTAGAATTTGTGTACTGTTAGGATGGATGAAGCTGAAATAAATCTATGCATAATAAGACTCCATGCTGGCCACGTGACTTGAGATTCCTGACTACATATATATGCTGGCCGTATTGATTTCATGTGATAATAACTAAATAACATATATAAGGCCACATAATAATAATTTAAGCCCTTTTTCATGAAATCTGATTGTTTAGTCCATGTGAATAAGCTGAATATATATGTGGATTGGGCTGTTGAATTCCATGGCCCACTTGAATCCTTTGTATGTAGTATGCAATCTGATGTTGCACATTGAATGAAGCTTCCTTGATCCAATAATGTTCAATTTTTCTCCACATTATTTCCAAAATCACAGAGCCCATCAATTGTACCTAAAATAAAAATATAAGAACAATGAGTATATTTAAGCACAAAATAAATATAAAAGATTAAGTATTAAGGAATAAAAATATAACACATTTCATACTCATCAATGGGTTATAACATAATGTCACAATATGATTTTCATAATTAAGATTTTCAGGTAGTAGATGTGATATGGAAATGTAACATACATATAATCCATGTACATTTTATCACACCGGTATATTTTATTAAAATAATAATTTACAATATGTTCATGGTATATTATTTTAATATATGCCCACATACATATTGTCACATACACATTTTATGATGTATTCATATCATATGATTTTCATAAATCTCAATATATGGTCACTATATATAGTATAGTCACATAAGTGTCGCACTACACTATATAATGCAGTTGTATTCCGTATATATAATATATTTAATATCTCCTTTTTTACTATTTACCACCCATTGGAATAGAAATAAATAACACATATCTTTGAGAGTACACATTTAATTGCCTCATCACAATAAATATAAATCTTATAATATTTGTAACCAGTATACTTATTATCATGCTATCACTTGCAATAAAAATAATAATTCAATATACCATCAAATAATTGCTAGATACTAATATATTGTCCATAACAATAATTAATATTATAAGACAATGTATCTCACCACTATGGCACACAAGGCATATCTTAC
This sequence comes from Panax notoginseng, assembly GCA_016801055.1. Taxonomy (NCBI): domain Eukaryota; kingdom Viridiplantae; phylum Streptophyta; class Magnoliopsida; order Apiales; family Araliaceae; genus Panax; species Panax notoginseng. The sequence continues at coordinate 127,045,974 of CM029019.1, forward strand.
AAGCTCGATCTTAAGCTTCTCTCATTCTCCACACTTATTATTCTTTCAATATAATAACAATTAACTATATGTACGGCACATGTACATATATTATATATAGAAAATAGATAATGAGTTTATTTTCTATTATAATAAATTGTTTCCATCAATTTATTTACACATAGCAAATACGCCATAATACATTTACTATATTATTAATCATACCCTATACAAAAATATATAAGATAATATTATTATTCAAAAATAATATTTCCTCCTTTTACTAAAATAACACAATATTAGAACTATATAATTATTATGCATTCTTCTAATAGAATATAATATTCTATAATACCAATTAATTAACCATATTAAATCCGGGTTAATTAATTAAGCATTTATTCAAGTCATGTTTTGCTAACTAAATTTCTTCATGAACACTTAGTCACCATTCATGACCTTATAAGAGTTATTAGTATGCATGGCTTGCAAATCACAGTTCATAAACTGACTCAGAATTTTCTACAAACCGGCACAACTGTCTTGGTCACATACTTGGAAATGGCGCAGCTGCGCCATACCAAAATCAGTGGCAAACCAGTTCTGCATTAACAGAACTAAAACCTACACTTGTAAATACTTTACATATCCTCCTTAAGTGTTAACTCATCTAACATCAACACCCTCTTTGATTCCACATCATCGGTTACTATTTTCCTTAACAACTTAAGGATCGCACTTCGAGTTTTAAAACTCTATTTTCCTGATTAGTTTAACCAATTATACATATCCTCTATGGTTTCATACCACCAATAACACAAAACTCGAATGCAACACATACATACATACCTTTCATTTCACTCCTTGCTGTGTATTGAATTACGTAATAATTCTCTAACCATCTTAAAGGTATAACGGTCATCTACTTTCGTCAACAACGTACATATATACCAGTCTAAACCTAGCATGCGTCGAGCCTTTAATAGTATTCAATATAGTACACTGAGTGGTTTCCCACAAACAACCAATAAATTAGTTTCCGTCTCGTCTACACTGTTTTCACAGTGAGTTAGATCAGTTACTAATTCGTATATACATCCGCCCTCTAAAGGAATTGTTTAGCTCAGCTCCTACACATCCACCATTAAAAGGTACGATCGCACCACATTAGACTTGATATGTACTCGTACAAATACTCAAGAATTGGTGATTATCAAATATATTTAATGTCACCAACTTACTACGATAAAAAATTTTACATAAATAAATAGATAAATTTCTATTCATATTCTTTACTAATCCATCTCTATAATTTATAACAAATATATAATAATAATATATATTCATTAAACACAACATTACATATTACATAGCTCATATTACCATATGTAACACAATACCACATACCTCGTAACACATATATATACTCGTTCGAACCCATCTCATACTTTAAGAATTTTATTTACTAAATTCTTATTTTAATATTTTCTAAAAATTCGGGTTCTTACAATTATTTCCCGAAGAGCATGAAAAATAGGATAGAGGTGAAGTTCTTAGAACTTAAGCAAGGAGATATTATAGTGGCACAATATGCGGCTAAGTTCAATGAACTAGCCCGATTTGCTGAACACCAGGTGATAGATGAAGAGAGGAAAGCTAGGTGTTTCGAACAAGGACTGAAGCCTTGGTTGTTTAACAAGGTATCGGTTCTTTAGATTGATTATTTTGCAACATTGTTGGAAAAGGCTATTATTACGAAGAGAGGAAGTGAAGCTTTAAGTTTGTATAATAAAGAGAAGAAGGGAAAGAGCACAGGAGGAGATAGTCGTGGAATAAGCAGTAGTGGAGGGAGTAATTTAGGAAAAAGAAAGTGGGAGAACAACAACAAAAACAAAAATTTCAGCAATCAAGTTGGGAAGTTTGGTGGAGAGTTTAAGAAGACAGAAAAATGCCCAAGGTGTGGGAGGTATCACCAGAGCCAGTGTTGGTAAGGGCACAGTGTATGTTACAACTGTGGCCTAAAGGGGCATATTTCACCAAACTGCCCGAAGCCAAAGAAGATCAAAGGATGTTTCGCTTGTGGTTCGGCGGACCATCTGATCAAAGATTGCTCGACGAAAGGAAGTAGCAGAGGAAGCGGCCAATGAGGAGGGAGTGGCAAACTGATGATTGGCGGACCAACGCCATCCAACCGTCCAACTGTCATAGCGTTTAATACGACCGTCCAGGACACAGTGGCTGCGAAGGACGTGGTGTCAGGTATCATCCCGATCAATGATATAAATGCCTACATATTATTTGATTCAGGTGCCACCTGTTCTTTGTATCAAAGGAATTTGCTAGTCGGCTTAATTTACCTCGAGAACGATTAGGAAATCCTTTAAACATAGAAGTTGTGAATAAGGAAGTAATATCTATAGAGTATGTTTATCAAAATTGTCATGTAAATATTAGAAATCATGAACTAAGCGTAGATTTGATCTCGATAAGAATGGGATAGTTCGACGTAATATTAGGAATGGATTGGTTGTATAACCATGCTGCGATAATTAATTGTCAGAATAAAAGTGTGAACCTTCAGACTCCGAATAAGTCTAAGGTGGTGTTTTATGGTAGCTCATCGCTTAAGCAATAATGTTGTCTTACGATGATGCAGGCCAAGAAATTGATAAGGAAAGGATGTGTAGGTGTACATCGTTGACACTCGAAAAAAGGGAGAAGAAATTAAGGATATATTCGTAGTAAGGGAATTTCAAGATGTATTTCTGAACGATCTGCCTGGTCTTCCGCCAGACAGAGAAATCGAATTCGTAATAGACTTAGCAACTTGGAAAGCTCCATATCGTATGGCGCCAGTAGAAATGAAGGAATTGATGATACAATTGCAAGAGTTACTAGACAAGGGTTACATACGACCGAGTGTGTCTCCTTGGGGAGCACCAGTGTTGTTTGTAAAGAAGAAGGATGGATCGATGAGGCTCTGTATCAGTTATTGAGAATTGAAAAGAGTAACGATTAAGAATAGATATCCGTCACCGAGGATAGACGACCTTTTTGACCAACTGAAGGGAGCCAAGTATTTCTTGAAGATAGATTTGAACGGGTTATCACCAGTTGAAGGTGCGGGAGGAGGACATATCAAAATCGGCGTTCGAACTAGTTATAGACATTTCAAATTTTTGGTAATGTCATTTGGATTGACAAATGCTCCGGCAGCATTAATGGAGTTAATGAACCGAGTCTTCAAGCCATTCTTAGATAAATTCGTAGTAGTTTTCATCGACGATATCTTGATCTACTCGAAGACGAAGGAAGAAAACGCCGAACATCTGAAGATGGTTTTGGAGGCGCTAAAGAAGGAGAAGCTTTATGCGAAATTTTCTAAGTGTGAATTTTGGATGGAGAAAGTTCAATTCTTAGGACACGTGGTGGATAAGGATGGAATTAGTAGACCCTGCGAAAGTAGAAGTAGTGAGTAATTGGGAGCAACCGAAGATGCCAACTGAAGTAAGAAGTTTCTTAGGGTTAGCTGGGTACTATCGAAGATGTATCTAGGATTTTTCTAATATAGCAACCCCGTTGACCAATCTAACGAGGAAGACGGTGAAGTTCGTGTGGACAGACAAGTGTGAGGAGAGTTTCAGGAGCTGAAGAAGAGATTGAGCGAGGTACCTGTATTATCATTACCAGATGATACGGGAGGATTTGTGGTGTATAGTGATGCGTCGCATAGAGGACTGGGCTATGTGCTAATGCAACATGGCAAGGTCATTGCGTATGCATCACGACAATTGAAGGATTATAAAAAATAATACCCTACTCACCATTTAGAGTTAGCGACAATAATTTTTGCATTGAAAATTTGGAGACAATATTTGTACGGAGAAAAATGTGAGATATACTGTGACACCCCCAAATCCGGTACTTCCATTTCCACATGATTTGGTGTTCACGACATAAATATCATCTATCTATCTACCCATAGTAATGCAAACCATGCAATAATAGAAATAAAATCTTCCCCTTAAGGGTTACAACATCTGAATAATAATACAATCCCAGGTTAAACTAACCTTAAACATCTGTGCGGAATTATAAATAAATAAGTCTTAAACAACATCTTTAACTTAAGTCTTAAACAAATACATCATATAAAATAACAAGTCATATCAAATAACAAGTCTCCATCATTTGCTAACTTTACCCTTGCCCTTACTAGTGGAAGGTTCGTCATCTCTTTCGTTCTTAACTGCAATGTTATTATTAAGCAAGAGTGAGCACAAATGGCCACAAGTATAAAAATGAAATAACAGTATAACAACATGCGAATAAATCAAAGACATCTGAATAAAAGCTCAACTTTTGAATCGAGAGTGAATAACAAGAATCAAAAGAATTTTGAGGGTCATAAGACCGTGAACTATGTCCTAGGTTAACAAGGGTTATACTTGAAACCTTTAACAGTCATAAGACTATGGACCTTCTTCTCGTACTTAGGGGGATCAGCCCTTAGTACCATACTGTGCACAATATCTTAACGCTAAAGCGTAAATAATCCCATATACATGGTTGTTCATCTCAGTTTGACATTTGAGTCCGCACCAAAGGAAGTTTGGCTTGGATAATTCATCAAGGGTTCTGAAATTTAGAACGCTCATCAACTAAGGACTAGTTGAATCGTTAAGGTTTCACTAGTCTAATAAGATTCAACAATAATGATATTCAATTTGAACAATAATCTCAAGAAGTATACAATAGAACAATTATTGTATAACTGAATCATGTTTGAAAAGATAATAAATCTTTAATATAACATTTGAACTTTAATAATAGTAATGATAATTTACTCAAGATAAATAATAAACTTGAACAATAATGACAAGTAGGGTTAGGAAACTTGCTCAAATTTAAGAGTTTAAGTTTAAAAAACTTGCCTCATGCGTAGATTACACTTTAACTAAGCACGTTTTTTGAATTAAATCCTACATACCATTCACATTCACAATACCAGTTAATTATAACTTAACTAATCATTATAAACTCATTCTCGTTGTCTACTTTAATTATCGACTATACTTAGTCAATTTATCTCATTATCACATAATTTGTACTTCATGAATAATAATCTAATTATGTATTCAATAATTTAAATCACATGTAATTATGTTATTTACATGTTTAAACAACTATTTTTATCATCACATTATACCTCTAACATGTTTACATGTTCATTACATTAATCCACTAACACATTGTTAGACTTAAACATTTTTAATATCTCATTTCTAAATTTTCTGGGGAGTGGCGTTGCGGCACCACGTTTGTATTGGCTATTGGCGCTACGGCACCGTGGCGCTGCGGTCTGATACTTGGCGCTGTGGCGCGGTGGCGCTGCGGCACGGGACTTCAGTTCTGGAGTTGGCGCCGCGACGCGAGACTCCAGAATTCGATTCCCACTTCGCGAAGAACACAGAGTTCAGCGAAAAGGACACCAAATAATCATTAATTTCAATAATTTAACATACCCACATGTTAATATTCACATATAATTATTACCCAACATCTGTAAAATAATTTTAACCCATTAAAACACATAATCACATAATTAAAACATAAAAATTTCCACTGTTCTTGATGTTCTTGAAGTATTGAACATAAATTCCTAAAATTCAACGCCACGGATTCGTTATAAAGCTAAATTCCGTTCATTTAAAGCTTGGTCTCTTCGTATTAACATGCATAACAACATACAAGTGTAAAATTTAGGGATACTATATGATCAATACATAAAATATCACGTATAAGGCCATATGGCCAAAACCCAAACTCTGTAATTCTGCAGCAATCATATACGACGTAAAATTATGAATTGATGATAAGGAATTATATACAATATATATTAAAACACATTAAAATGACATCTTAAAATATATATGCACATAACTCTCACAATTTCAATTACAGAGACTTTACAGAAGACTTAGGAGTCATATTCATGGAAACTTTAAATGACGTAAATAAAAACTTGGTTAAAGAGATTACCCAAGCGTAGATAAAGTAATAGGAGATGAACTCCTTTTGATTCTTCCTGACTCACACAAACCTCTTAGCAATCTCTCAGATTTTCTCTCTGTTTTAAGCCAGACTTAGCCAAACAATGACAAGGGAGGAAAGGAAAGACGTATAAAAGAATTGAAGATGCAATAGATATCAGTTACCCGATCATGGGTAACTGCTAACAACTCCCTTTTGGGTCTTGTTTGGTTGCAAGAATTGGTTTTAAAACCAATTAATTTAATAACACCTTATCATATAGTTTAAAATGTCGCACTTCTTATAAAATTTCTTATAAAATAAATCCAATATTTTATTTAATTTATTTTAAATAAAATATAATAATTTCTCATAAATTCACATAGTCACATAATTAAACATCTCATTAATAAATAATGTCAATTTATTAAATCTCTAATTAATAATTAAATTAGTTAAAATACCAATATTCTTATTAAATATTTCTTTTAATACAATAAACTCACATAATTACATACTTTGAAAATAAAAATTCTCTACATTAATTTAATAAATGTAACACATATAATTAAATTAATCTATCACAATTGCATCAATTAATTATTTAATTCAATAATTAAATCATCGAAAAATATTTATTTAATTCAATAAATATTAAAATTAAATTACAAAATTCTCGTTCGTCACATCTTTTCCCCCTTAAAAGGATTCTGTCCCCAGAATCACGACTCAATAAATTCGACCCGTTACATTCTTCCTCCCCCCTACAAAGATTCTGTCCCCAGAATCGCATACACATAATTAAGTAAATAAATGAGGATAATTCTTCAACATATTCTCTTCGAGTTCCCACGTAGCTTCTTCAGCATTGTGGTTCCTCCAAATTACCTTAACAGAAGGTATTACTTTATTTCTCAGAACTTGTTCTTTTCGGTCAACAATTTGGACAGGGATTTCTACGTAAGATAAGTCTTTCTCAAAATGTAGAGGTTCATATTTAATTACATGCTTGTAATCGGGTTTGTAGGGTCGTAACAAAGAAACATGGAAAACGTTGTGGACATTCTCGAGTGCTGGAGGTAAGGCTACCTCGTACGCGACTTCTCCGATTCTTCTTAGTACTTCAAAGGGTCCAATGAATCTTGGGCTCAATTTTCCTTTCTTTCCGAACCTGATCTTCCCTTTCCAGGGAGAGACCTTCAAGAAAACATAACTACCTTATTCAAACTCGATATTTTTACGATGTGGATCAGCGTATTTCTTCTGTCGATCTTGAGCCGCTACCAGTCGTGCTCGGATCACTTTGACTATTTCTGTCGTCTGCTGTACGAGTTCTGGCCCTAGCAATTGTCTCTCACCAACTTCATCCCAATACAGTGGAGTTGTAAGACCCCAACTTTTATAAATAAAGATGAATTTTCTATAAATATCATTTTCGAATATTATGGAATTAATTTGATATAATAGTTGTGGGTAATATTTATAAATTTTGCAAAGTACGCAAGCTGTTATATAATATTCGATTGGTCGGGGAATATTCGTTTTAACAGGGAATATTCGTACAACGGCACAATCATTGGTAGACCCCACAACAGAATTATTGTCGGATTGAGAAAAAGACAAAAATATTTTATTAAAAATAACGGTGGAAGTTTTACCATTGATACTGTTGAACTACTCGGTAGTAAAAGTACAGTAATACGTGTGGTTGCATAGTAGCACACGGTATTGATTATTAATGCTTATGTGAGAAGTCACTCAGTTTGATTCAATTATTGTCAGTTAATAATATGAATTATTTAGCGATAATGACGTTTTGTTTTATTCGTATTATTAACGTAATAAAACAGAAACATCTTTTTATATAAAACAGAATACTTTATTAAAGTTATTCTATAAATAGAATATATTATATTTTATTTAAAAGATTTTTCTTTAAATATGGACCGTCAGATTAAAGTAATCGATCTGGACCGTTCATGGATTAGTTACTATGCATTCTATTTTTCTATAAATAGCAGCTCATTCCTCCATTATTTCTTACGAATTCACTGAACTCTAGAGAGAGAAACTATAGAGAGAAACTATAGAGAGAAACTATAGAGAGAGAGAAGAAGAGTATTCTTCTACTTAACTACTTCATTATTTCAGCTCTTCTTTAAAACGGTAAGGGGTGTTATTCTTTTTTATTCATGAAGAGAACTGTTGTTATTCCATTTCTTATTATTCTGTTGGAATAACCTGTATACGCGGTCTACCCTATACTTGGTGACATTCTTCTATTATTCTGTTGGAACATCCTGTCTGTGTGTTTTACACCGGACCTGGTTCCATTTTTATTATTATTCTGTTGGAACATCCTCTCTGTGTGTTTTACACCGGACCTGGTTCCGTCTTGTTATTATTCTGTTGGAACATCCTATCTGTGTGTTTTACACCGGACCTGGTTCCATTATTTATTATTCTGTCGGAATATCCTGTCTGTGCGTTTACGCCGGACCTGGTTCCATTATTTATTATTCTGTTGGAATAACCTGTCTGTGCGGTCTATCGCATGCATGGTGATTTCTTTTGTTATTCCATTCTTTATTATACTCAGTTGGTTAAGTTTTGACTTCTATACTCCATGAAATTTGTGGAATACCCTTGATAATTGCGTTTCATCCAGTATCTTTTCATGAAAATATTCTTCTAAGCATTCTTGAATTTTACTCCACAAAGCAGTATCATGTTGACAATTTGGACGTTGTTAATTCTTGGATAAATTAATTCTTGAACTTGTTTTATTGAATTCTTATATCATTGTCATCATCCTCATGTTTATAAAATGTTAAAAGTCATCTGTGGCCTGTAATGCATAGATGGACTTGGTATGATTATGACCAGGGATTATTCGGTATAATCATGACCGTAATGTTACAAATGATGTGATAAAAGTCCTCATTGGCCCGTAGTGCATTGATGGACAGTTGTTGGCATGATCATGACCATTAATGAATACACGAATATCCTTGGCCGTAGTGTAGGGGTGATTCGATGATGTGAATTATTTTATTAAGCTGAGTCCCAGCGATCACAGTGTTGAAAAACCTTTTAAATCATAAAAGGTATTAGAGTTTATTTTCTACTTGACTCTTTTAATGGATTGCTTGTTCCGCTACAGTTAAACTTGATGTCTATTATATTTTATCAGTTTAACATTGTTGAAAGCTAATGATAATTTATTCTGCATTATCTTAGTCATAATATTTCTTACTGGGCTAGTTGAGCTCACCCTTTCTTTCACTGTTCTCTTCAGGAAATGAGAACGTAGCTGGGGCAAGTCGGGGAATGGAGTGATGGTCCGAATTATAGTATTAGTTAGTAGTCCTCACTATTCTATGTAATGGTGTGTTAATAAATGTAATGAGGACTCCTTTTGAGTACGAATACTCTCTAGAAGATAATATTTGTATCCAAACTCACAGTTTATGTTTTGTCGTATTGTACACGACAGTTGTATTAGTAAGTTGGATTTGTATTCTGTACAATATATCTGACGACCTAAGATGGGTGATGTATACCTAATTTTGGGGGCGTCACAGTTCAGAGCTTAGGGATATGATCCCTGGCTAAGATGTGAGAATAGAACTAGGAGGGGAGAGACGGGGAATTCTTTCGTTAGTATGACCTACCTAAGTTTATTTGTATGGTATTTAATTGGTCGGTCATAATATAAGGATAATATATGACATATCGATTAACTTTTATTTTATGTCAGTATCTGAAAATGGCATCTGATAATGTTGAGAATAGCAATGGAGCACAGGCGACTGTTGATTCACCACATATCAATAATCAGGATAATGTGCATCAGGAAGGTGACAATCCTCATGCAAACAACAACACTGACCAGATGAAGAATGATGGAATGTTTAGAAACTTTATGCAGTTCATGCAACATCAGGCGAGAGCGGCTCCTGTCCAAAATATAGGTGGAAACATTGAAAACTCTCGGACGGTCACCGCTAAACAGTTCAAGGAGCTGGGACCACCAGAGTTTAAGGGAGAGCCAAAACCACTTATAGCAGAAACATGGATAAAGCAGATTACCAAGATATTTGATGTCTTGGGATGCTCCGAGGAGCAAAAGGTTCCCTTTGTCGCCTTTATGTTGCGAGGAGAGGCAGATTACTGGTGGGAATCGATTAAGCGTACTCAACCTGCCGCACTGAAGATGTCTTGGGAGAAGTTCCAAGAGCTGTTCAATGACAAATACTTTCCTGAAAGTGTTCGTCACATGAAGGAGGTGGAGTTCATCAAATTGGAGCAGAATAATATGACCTTGTCGCAGTATGAGGCTAAATTTGCTGAGTTGTCCCGGTTTGCGCCCCACTTGGTGGATAATGAAGAACGAATGACGCGAATGTTTTTGCGAGGTTTGAAACCTGAGATACGTCAACATCTTATTTCTCATAAACTGTGTTTGTATTCAGATGTTGTGAATAGGGCTCAGTTAGTGGAGCACGATAACGAGTCAACGTAACCAAAAGAGAGCAGTCGGCAAAATGATAATACCAGTGAGAGCAGTCATCGAAGCGGTGACAACAAGCGTGGAGGGAATCAACAGGCCAGAAATGGTAACCACTTCGGTGGTAATCAGGGCCAAAATAATAAGAATGGTCATTTCAAGAAGAGGAGATTCAACAATGATGGAAAGACGTCAGCACCAGCACCCGTTGTTAAGGAAGGCGAACGACCACCTATCATATGTTTCAAATACGGAGGAGAGCGGCACATCAGTCCAAACTGCGTGATGCCGTCTAAAGCATGTTATAATTGTGGAAGAGAAGGTCATTTAGCTCGATTTTGTCGTTTACCAAAAACAAGTTCAGCCAAGATGGAGACACCAAAGGCCGTCCCAGAAAAGTCAAAATCGGTAGTGCAAGTGAGAGCGTTTGTTGTGACCTCCCAGAAAGCAAGGAACCCGAATGAGGTCATCACGGGTAAGCTTATCATAAACTCTAACGAAGTCTATACTTTATTTGATACCGGTTCTACCCATTCTTTTATTTCTCCTACTTGCGCTCATCGATTAAATTTGACTCCGGAGAAATTAGACTTCGATTTATCTGTTAAAACTCCATTGGGAGAAATCTTCATTACATCCACGGTTTATAAGTCTTGTTTGGTTCAAGTTCGTACCCACACATTACCTGTCGATCTGATTTCATTAAAAATACTTGCATTTGACGTGATTCTAGGGATTGATTGGTTAACTACTCATCATGCAAAAATTGATTGTTTTCGTAAGGTTGTTAGCTTTCATATTCCTAATCGACCTATTATGCGAATTCAAGCAACCAAACCATTAAAATCAATCGTTGTCATCTCAAGCCATAAAGCTATTCGTTTATTGAAAAATGGATGTCAAGCTTTCTTAGCTCATGTCACGGATCTAAACAAAAATACGTCAGTTTTGTATAATATTTCTATTGTTAATAAATTCCCTGACGTATTCCCTGAAGAACTTCCTGGCCTACCCCCAGAGCGTGAAATTGAATTTTGTATCGACCTTGAACCCGGTACAAAACCCATTTCCAAAGCCCCATATCTAATGGCTCCTATTGAACTTCAGGAGTTAAAGATCCAACTACAAGAATTGTTAGACATTGGCTTTATTCGTCCTAGTACTTCTCCTTGGGGTGCTCCTGTGCTATTCGTGAAGAAGAAAGATGGAAGTATGCGACTTTGTATTGATTATCGGGAGTTGAATCATGTCACCATCAAAAATAGGTACCCATTGCCACGTATTGATGACTTGTTTGACCAGTTGCGAGGAGCACAATTCTTTTCAAATATCGATCTTCGTTCTGGATATCATCAGCTGAAAGTTAGAACTGAGGATATTCCAAAGATGGCTTTTAGAACTCGGTACGGGCATTATGAATTCCTAGTCATGTCCTTTGGATTGACTAATGCTCCTGCTGCCTTCATGGATATGATGAACCGGGTATTCAAGGAATATTTGGATCACTTTGTGGTCGTCTTTATTGATGACATCCTTATTTATTCCAAAAGCCGTGAAGATCATGAGCAATACTTGAGGCTGGTACTCCAAAAGCTTCATGAATACAAGCTTTATGCCAAGTTGAATAAATGCGAGTTCTGGCTGGAGGAGGTAGCATTCCTTGGGCACGTAGTATCAATTCGTGGAATATCGGTTGACCCAACAAAGATTGAAGCTATTCAAAGCTGGGAGCAACCTAAATCAGTGACCGAAGTACGTAGCTTTCTTGGTTTAGCTGGTTATTATCGGAGATTGGTGGAAGGATTTTCTCGAATCGCTACTCCATTAACTCAGCTAACTCGGAAAGATACAAAGTTCGGTTGGAGCGAAGAATGTGAGCAAAGTTTTCAAGAACTCAAGAGGAGACTCATTTCAGCACCTGTTCTAACAATACCATCTGCCTCGGAGGGATTTGTCATCTACAGTGATGCTTCGAGCAAAAGGTTGGAATGCGTTCTCATGCAACATGGAAAAGTCATAGCCTATGCATCAAGACAACTCAAGGAACATGAGAGGAATTATCCTACTCATGATCTAGAGTTGGCAGCTGTTGTCTTTGCACTTAAAATTTGGAGGCATTACTTGTATGGGGAGAAGGTGGAGATCTTTACGGATCATAAAAGCCTCAAATATTTCTTCACTCAAAAGGAACTCAACATGCGACAACGACGTTGGCTTGAACTGTTGAAAGATTATGATCATACCATTCAATACCATCCTGGAAAAGCGAACGTGGTAGCTGACGCATTGAGTAGAAGATCATATGCAAGTACGAGTGCAATATTGTCAACACAAAGGCCCATTTTGTGTGACTTGCAAAGGATGTAGATAGAGTTAAACACTCCAGGGACCCATGTGATGATGGCGAATATACGAGTAGAACCAACTTTAATCGATAAAGTTAAAGCTGCTCAAGCTACAGACCTGGAGCTGATGTGTATGAGGAAGAAAGTGCAAGAAGGTGCTATGTCGGAAGCAAGAATTGATGAAGAAGGAATACTTCGAGTCAACTCCAGACTTTGTGTTCCTAACAACCCTGATTTAAAGTATGAAATCATGATGGAGGCGCACAACACACCGTTTGCAATCCATCCTGGAAGTACCAAAATGTATCATGATCTTCGTCATACATTTTGGTGGAGCAATATGAAGAGAGAGATAGCGTTGTTTATCTCAAGGTGTCTAACTTGTCAACGAGTCAAAGCGGAGCATCAAGTACCAAAAGGTCCATTGCAACCACTTGAAATTCCAGAATGGAAGTGGGAGCACATTACCATGGATTTCGTTACCGGTCTTCCTAAGGTTTCTCAAGGTATAGATGCGATTTGGGTCATTGTTGATAGATTGACTAAGTCTGCTCATTTCGTACCGATACGAGAAACTTATACACTTGAACATCTTGCTCGTATGTACATAAACGAGATTGTAAGACTGCCTGGTATGTCAGTATCCATAGTTTCTGATCGAGACCCAAGATTCACTTCACGATTTTGGGTTAGTTTACAAAAAGCTATGGGCACAGATTTACGATTTAGTTTGACATATCATCCTCAGACGGACGGACAATCAGAGAGGACTATTCAAACTCTAGAAGATTTATTAAGACTCTGTGTCTTTGACTTCAAGGGAAGTTGGGACAAGTTCTTACCATTGGAGGAGTTTTCCTACAACAACAGTTATCAAGCAAGTATTGGCATGGCTCAATTCGAAGCATTGTATGGAAGAAAATGTCGTTCTCCAGTATGCTGGGATGAAGTGGGTGAAGCAACGTTGTTGGGACCGGAGTTGGTACGTATGACTACAGAAAAGATTCAAACGATCCGACAACGTATAAAAACCTCACAAGATCGACAAAAGAGTTATGTTGATCTTCATCGAAAGGACGTGGAATTTGATATAGGAGATCATGTGTTCTTACGTGTTGCTCCATAGAAAGGAGTTACGAGATTTGGAAAAAGAGGAAAGCTCAATCCTCGATTCATCGGTCCATTTTTAATCCTCGATCGAGTAGGAACTGTGGCTTATAGACTCGCTTTACCGCCAAGTATGTCTCGTGTTCATAACGTTTTTCACATATCCATGTTACGCAAATATGTGGAAGACTCGAACCACATTATTGAGTTAGAACCGGACGAAATAGCGGAGGATTTGACGTATGAAGAAGTTCCTGTTCAAATCTTGGATAAGAAGGAACATATTCTACGCTCCAAGGTTATACCTCAAGTCAAAGTTTTGTGGAGAAACCACGATGTTGAGGAAATGACTTGGGAGTTAGAATCTAAAATGAAATCAAGGTATCCTTACCTCTTCGACATACCAGGTACGTACCCTAATTTTGAGGGCGAAATTTCATAAGAAGGGGAGGTTGTAAGACCCCAACTTTTATAAATAAAGATGAATTTTCTATAAATATCATTTTCGAATATTATGGAGTTAATTTGATATAATAGTTGTGGGTAATATTTATAAATTTTGCAAAGTACGCAAGTTGTTATATAATATTTGATTGGTCGGGGAATATTCGTTTTAACAGGGAATATTCGTACAACGGCACAATCATTGGTGAACCCCACAACGGAATTATTGTCGGATTGAGAAAACGACAAAAATATTTTATTAAAAATAACGGCGGAAGTTTTACCATTGATACTGTTGAACTACTCGGTAGTAAAAGTACAGTAATACATGTGGTTGCATAGTAGCACACGGTATTGATTATTAATGCTTATGTGAGAAGTCACTCAGTTTGATTCAATTATTGTCAGTTAATAATATGAATTATTTAGTGATAATGACGTTTTGTTTTATTCGTATTATTAACGTAATAAAACAGAAACATCTTTTTATATAAAACAGAATACTTTATTAAAGTTATTCTATAAATAGAATATATTATATTTTATTTAAAAGATTTTTCTTTAAATATGGACCGTCAGATTAAAGTAATCGATCTGGACCGTTCATGGATTAGTTACTATGCATTCTATTTTTCTATAAATAGCAGCTCATTCCTTCATTATTTCTTACGAATTCACTAAACTCTAGAGAGAGAAACTATAGAGAGAGAGAAGAAGAGTATTCTGCTACTTAACTACTTCCTTATTTCAGCTCTTCTTTAAAACGGTAAGGGGTGTTATTCTTTCTTATTCATGAAGAGAACTGTTGTTATTCCATTTCTTATTATTCTGTTGGAATAACCTGTATACGCGGTCTACCCTATACTTGGTGATATTCTTCTATTATTCTGTTGGAACATCCTGTCTGTGTGTTTTACACCGGACCTGGTTCCATTTTTATTATTATTCTGTTGGAACATCCTCTCTGTGTGTTTTACACCGGACCTGGTTCCGTCTTGTTATTATTCTGTTGGAACATCCTATCTGTGTGTTTTACACCGGACCTGGTTCCATTATTTATTATTCTGTCGAAATATCATGTCTGTGCGTTTACGCCAGACCTGGTTCCATTATTTATTATTCTGTCGGAATATCCTGTCTGTGCGTTTACGCCGGACCTGGTTCCATTATTTATTATTCTGTTGGAATAACCTGTCTGTGCGGTCTATCGCATGCATGGTGATTTCTTTTGTTATTCCATTCTTTATTATACTCAGTTGGTTAAGTTTTGACTTCTATACTCCATGAAATTTGTGGAATACCCTTGATAATTGCGTTTCATCCAGTATCTTTTCATGAAAATATTCTTCTAAGCATTCTTGAATTTTACTCCACAAAGCAGTATCATGTTGACAATTTGGACGTTGTTAATTCTTGGATAAATTAATTCTTGAACTTGTTTTATTGAATTCTTATATCATTGTCATCATCCTCATGTTTATAAAATGTTAAAAGTCATCTGTGGCCTGTAATGCATAGATGGACTTGGTATGATTATGACCAGGGATTATTCGGTATAATCATGACCGTAATGTTACAAATGATGTGATAAAAGTCCTCATTGGCCCGTAGTGCGTTGATGGACAGTTGTTGGCATGATCATGACCATTAATGAATACACGAATATCCTTGGCCGTAGTGTAGGGGTGATTCGATGATGTGAATTATTTTATTAAGCTGAGTCCCAGCGATCACAGTGTTGAAAAACCTTTTAAATCATAAAATGTAGTAGAGTTTATTTTCTACTTGACTCTTTTAATGGATTGCTTGTTCCGCTACAGTTAAACTTGATGTCTATTATATTTTATCAGTTTAACATTGTTGAAAGCTAATGATAATTTATTCTGCATTATCTTAGTCATAATATTTCTTACTGGGCTAGTTGAGCTCACCCTTTCTTTCACTGTTCTCTTCAGGAAATGAGAACGTAGCTGGGGCAAGTCGGGGAATGGAGTGATGGTCCGAATGATAGTATTAGTTAGTAGTTCTCACTATTCTATGTAATGGTGTGTTAATAAATGTAATAAGGACTCCTTTTGAGTATGAATACTCTCTAGAAGATAATATTTGTATTCAAACTCACAGTTTATGTTTTGTCGTATTGTACACGACAGTTGTATTAGTAAGTTGTATTTGTATTCTGTACAATGTATCTGACGACCCAAGATGGGTGATGTATACCTAATTTTGGGGGCGTCACAGGAGTTCTGCACTTTCTGCCGTATAAAGCTTCATAAGGTGGCATGCCAATACTAGCGTGGTAACTGTTGTTGTAGCCGAACTCTACTAATGGTAGGTGATCATCCCAATTTCCTTTAAAGTCCATCACCCAGGCTCTTAGCATATCTTCTAATGTCTGAATCGTTCTCTCACTCTGTCCGTCTGTTTGAGGGTGGTAAGCTGTACTCATTCACAATTGCGTACCCATGCATTCCTGAAGACGTTTCCAGAAATTTGATGTGAAGCGCGGATCCCTATCTGAAACAATTGATACCGGAACTCCGTGCCTCGAAACAATCTCTTTTACGTAGAGCCTGGCCAACTGGTCTAAGTTAAATCTTATTTTGATTGGAAGGAAGTGTGCATATTTCGTCAGTCGGTCAACGATAACCCATACTGCGTCGTAGCCTTTTTGAGTCGTCGGAAGGCCAACCACGAAATCCATTGTAATACGTTCCCATTTTCACTCTAGAATTTCTAACGGTTGTAGCAATCCACTCGGTCTCTGATGTTTCGCCTTCACTTTCTGACAGGTCAGATACTTGGCAACACATTCTGTAACATCACGCTTCAAATTCGGCCACCAGAAATGTTGTCGAAGATCTTGGTACATTTTGGTACTACCAAGGTGAATCGAATATCGTGAACTATGAGCCTCGCTTAAAATATCCTCCTTAATCTCTTGTACTAGCGGTACCCAAATTCTACTCTCAAATCTCAATATTCTTTCCTTATCCATCTTAAATCTCGGTTCGGTCCCTTCGGATATCTTCTTTGCCACCTTTTTGCATTCATCATCCTGAAGCTGAGCCTCCTTCACTTTATCTAGTAGAGTTGTGCCAGATTGCATCTGAAATAGCTTCTCATCAATCTCCATTGGATACTTCACTTTCAATTCCAGTTTCTCCATTTCTGTGATTAGTTCCTCCTGAGCAGTCAACATCATCAATTTCTTACGACCCTTTCTACTTAAGGCGTCGGCAACTACATTCGCTTTACCCGGATGGTATAAAATCTCACAGTCGTAATCCTTAATTAATTCTAACCATCTTCTTTGACGCATATTCAAATCCTTCTGTGTGAAAATATATTTCAGACTCTTGTGGTCCGTATATATCTCACACTTCTCCCCGTAGAGATAGTGCCTCCAAATTTTTAAAGCAAAAATCGCTGCAGCTAACTCCAAATCATGAGTCGGGTATCCCTTCTCGTAATCCTTCAACTGTCTTGATGCGTACGCGATGACTTTACCGTTTTGCATTAGCACACAGCCAAGTCCTTTATGCGACGCATCACTAAATATAACAAAAATTCCTGTATCATTCGGAAGAGATAACACAGGTGCCGTACTCAACCTCTTCTTTAATTCTTGAAAGCTCTCCTCACACTTCTCCGTCCAAACAAATTTCACAGCTTTTCGAGTTAGATTCATTAACAGAGTTACGATCTTAGAAAAATCTTGAATGAATCTTCTATAATATCCCGCCAATCCAAGAAAACTTCTTACATCTGACGGCGTTCTCGGTTGTTCCCAGTTAATCACAGCTTCTACTTTGGATGGATCTACCGAAATTCCGTTTTTATCGATCACGTGACCAAGAAATTGTACTCGCTCGATCCAGAATTCGCTTTTCGAAAATTTAGCGTACAACTTCTCCCTTCTCAATACTTCCAACGTTAACCTCAAATGTTCTTCGTGTTCTTCTTTGGTTTTGGAATATACCAGAATGTCGTCTATAAATACCACCACGAATTTGTCCACAAACGGCTTGAACACACCATTCATTAGTCCCATAAATGATGCAGGAGCATTCGTTAGACCAAACGACATTACTAAAAATTCATAGTTACCGGATCGCGTTCTGAACGCTATCTTCGGTACATCCTCTGGTCTCACCTTCAGTTGGTGATAACCACTCCTCAGGTCTATCTTGGAAAAGTATCTTGCTCCCTTTAATTGATCAAACAGATCGTCGATTCTTGGTAATGGATATATATTCTTAATCGTGACCTTGTTCAGTTCTCTGTAGTCAATGCAGAGCCGCATCGATCCGTCCTTCTTTTTCACAAACAACACCGGCGCTCCCCACGGCGATACGCTCGGTTGGATGTACTTTTTGTCTAGCAATTCTTGTAGTTGGACCATCAGTTCTTTCATCTCTACTGGTGCCATTCGGTATGGTGCCTTCGATATTGGAGTGGTTTCGGGCGCCAAATCGATCACGAAATCTACCTCTCTATCTGGTGGAAGTCCTGGCAAATCGTCTGGAAATACATCGACGAAGTCCCTCATAATCGGTATCTCTTCTACCTTCAGATTCTCTTTTCGACTGCCGACTATGTAAGCTAGATATCCTACACAGCCTTGTCTTAACAACCTCATGGCATGCATCATCGTCAGACAACTTGCTTGTCTAGGCGACTTGCTACCATAAAAAACAACCTTTGACGGAGTCATAAGGTTAATACGCTTCTTCTGACAGTCAATTACCGCCCCATAATTGGATAACCAATCCATACCCAAAATAACGTCAAATTCCCCAAGTCGAACAGGGATAAGATCTACATTCATGATATTACCCTTAATATTCACCCTACAGTTCTTAAACACGTACTTAACAAGAATTATCTCTCTATTCACAATTTTTATATTCATGGGATATTCCAACTCATCCATAAGTAAATCTAAACTATTAGCAAAGTCTTCGGATATAAAGGAACAAGTAGCACCCGAGTCAAATAAAACATAAGCATTAATTTCATTGATCAGAATGATACCTGACACCACCTCACGAGACTGGATTGCGTCCTGCACTGTCATATTGAAAGTTCTAGCGGTCGGTCGGTTTGTTGCGGCTGGTCCGGTGATGGTTAAGGCATTTTCACTGTTATTTCCACGGTTACCTCCTGGTACTGCTCCTCCTGATCCCTTCTTAGGGCAGTCTCTTGCTAGATGATCTTTAGAACCATAGTTAAAAAAAACACCCTTCTTTGGGTTTGGACAGTTTGGTGCTATGTGGCCTTCCTGACCACAATTGTAGCACACTCGCTTCCCTTTCATGCAAAATCCCAGATGAGCTTTTCCACAGTTTGAGCACGCTTCAATTTTCTTCTTCTGCCCTCCTTGTTAACTTCCAGCTGATGAGTTATCCGTCCACTTTCTCTTCTGATTATGACTACTCCCAGTGTTACTCCCACCAGTCTTGTTATTTCCTTCACCTTCACTCTTCTTCTTCTTCTTCTGCTCTTGATTGTACTTGGTCACCGCATTGCTCCCACCTTCAGCGAGGATGGCCTTTTCCAGTACTCCGGCAAATGTGTTTATCTGAAACATTGACACCTTACTGTAAACCCAAGGCTTTAGTCCTTGTTCAAATCTTCTGGCCTTTCTTTCGTCAGTGTGTACTTGGTATGGGGCAAACCTTGCCAACTCATCGAATTTAGCTGCGTATTCAGGTACGCTCATGTTTCCTTGCTTCAGTTCCAGAAATTGAATTTCCATCTGATTCTGCGAACTAGTTGGGAAGTACATTTCGAAAAACATTTCTTTAAATCTCTCCCACGTAATTACACCTTCACCTCCTCGCACTTTGTTTGCTTGCCACCAGTAGCTGGCCTCAGACTTCAGCATAAACGTTGCGAAAGTGGTCTTCTGGTCTTCTCTAACCCTAGCAACGTCGAATACTTTCTCCATTTGCATGACCCACGTTTGAGCCTCGATTGGGTTCCTGGAACCTTTGAACTCTGGCGGTCCCACCGCCTTGAAGTCTTTAAACGTTATGTTTGGTGGAGCTTGGGGTTGATTGTTCATTGCTCCCGTCAGTAAGTTCACCAACTGCTGAACAGGATTAGCGTTGGCGTTGTTGTTATTATTGGTTGACTCTTCCTGAGCCGGTTGACGTTGTTGTCTTCTCCTTGGCGGCATATTTCTGATAAAATAAACGCTTATTATGACTTTATTTATTTCTCTAAATAGTTAAGGCATTACTCAACAATTTGACATACTCATTTATCACATCATCTCAAACAACTTAATATATTTAATTCAACTCAAAGTTTTAACATCAAACTATAGCATAACTGCTATTTACATCAACTATCCTGGAATAAAGAATCCACAGGATTTAAAATATTAACATATTCCTTCGTTCATAAACACATCGGAATTTACATATAAAAACTAATTAAGTCTTTCACATAATTAAACAGATTCTAGTCCCGTCTATCAAGGTGCTGAATAGCCTTGCCACGCTCCTCATCCATGATACGAGACATCATCCTGCGATCCAGCATATACGACGGAAGTCCTTCGAACTGGATGGGGTATCTCAAAACTCGTTCCTGAGCCTCATCTATTGCATGATTAAGTGTGGAGTATGTCTCTTCAAGCTTTGCCTTCTTTGCACGACTATCATCTTCTGCATGATCAGCTCAACGTGATTCTCTTACCCATCCTTCCTCTGCTATTTTCAGTCTTCTGGAGGTTTCTTTCAGTTCCTTTTTCAGCTTCTCTATTTCCTCGGTCTTATCTTCGGTTTGACCCTTTTTATGGACCAAATCCCATTCTACATTTCCCAATCGTGAGTGAAGAGTCGAAATCTCCCTCTCCTTCTCCTCTAAAGCAGACTACTGAACAGTCGCTCGCTCAGTCAATTCCTGAACCTCGTCTTGTAATTCCACGTTACGGTCGTATAACGTGTCATACATCTCCGCATCAACGGTGTACCGTGGTAACTCCTCTTCTTCCTCTTCCTCATCAAACTCCTCCTTAGGATTCTCCTCAGGATCAGTCTCGGGCTCATGCTCCTGACCAACAACGGTGATCAATGGAGATGACTCCCTCTGAACTAACTGTTCCCTAACAACATGTATGTCCCGGGGCTCTTCCTCTGTAGGTACAATAGGTAATCGGGGTTCTTCCTCCCCAGCTTGACTAGCTTCTCCAACATTCGTCATCCTGACAACAAAATTTTAAGTTTTAGTTACTAAGTCGTACTAACGAGCACATAAATTAACACATAAACACATAATGTATTTTATTATCTTCAATGAATTACCCAAAAATTCATTTCTTAAGACTCGATAAGAGTTTTCCTTTACTATCTTCTTTCTATAAGGTTACTACCTAAGGTTGATCCCCCACCTAAGGTTCATAACCTACAGCTCTGATACCAACCTGTGACACCCCCAAATCCGGTACTTCTATTTCCACAGGATTTGGTGTTCACGACATAAATATCATCTATCTATCTACCCATAGTAATGCAAACCATGCAATAATAGAAATAAAATCTTCCCCTTAAGGGTTACAACATCTGAATAATAATACAATCCCAGGTTAAACTAACCTTAAACATCTGTGCAGAATTATAAATAAATAAGTCTTAAGCAACATCTTTAACTTAAGTCTTAAACAAATACATCATATAAAATAACAAGTCATATCAAATAACAAGTCTCCATCATTTGCTAACTTTGCCCTTGCCCTTACTAGTGGAAGGTTCGTCAGCTCTTTCGTTCTTAACTGCAATGTTATTATTAAGCAAGAGTGAGCACAAATGGCCACAAGTATAAAAATAAAATAACAATATAACAACATGCGAATAAATCAAAGACATCTGAATAAAAGCTCAACTTTTGAATCGAGAGTGAATAACCAGAATCAAAAGAATTTTGAGGGTCATAAGACCTTGAACTATGTCCTAGGTTAACAAGGGTTATACTTGAAACCTTTAACAGTCATAAGACTATAGACCTTCTTCTCGTACTTAGGGGGATCAGCCCTTAGTACCATACTGTGCACAATATCTTAACGCTAAAGCGTAAATAATCCCATATACAGGGTTGTTCATCTCAGTTTGACATTCGAGTCCGCACCAAAGGAAGTTTGGTTTGGATAATTCATCAAGGGTTCTTAAATTTAGAACGCTCATCAACTAAGGACTAGTTGAATCGTTAAGGTTTCACTAGTCTAATAAGATTCAACAATAATGATATTCAATTTGAACAATAATCTCAAGAAGTATACAATAGAACAATTATTGTATAACTGAATCATGCTTTGAAAAGATAATAAATCTTTAATATAACATTTGAACTTTAATAATAGTAATGATAATTTACTCAAGATAAATAATAAACTTGAACAATAATGACAAGTAGGGTTAGGGAACTTGCTCAAATTTAAGAGTTTAAGTTTAAAAAACTTGCCTCATGCGTAGATTACACTTTAACTAAGCACGTTTTTTGAATTAAATCCTACATACCATTCACATTCACAATACCAGTTAATTATAACTTAACTAATCATTATAAACTCATTCTCGTTGTCTACTTTAATTATCGACTATACTTAGTCAATTTATCTCATTATCACAAAATTTGTACTTCATGAATAATAATCTAATTATGTATTCAATAATTCAAATCACATGTAATTATGTTATTTACATGTTTAAACAACTATTTTTATCATCACATTATACCTCTAACATGTTTACATGTTCATTACATTAATCCACTAACACATTGTTAGACTTAAACATTTTTAATATCTCATTTCTGAATTTTCTGGGGAGTGGCGGTGCGGCACCACGTTTGTACTGGCTCTTGGCGCTACGGCACCGTGGCGCTGCGGTCTGATACTTGGCGCTGTGGCGCGGTGGCGCTGCGGCACGAAACTTCAGTTCTGGAGTTGGCGCCGCGGCGCGAGACTCCAGAATTCGATTCCCACTTCGCGAAGAACACAGAGTTCAGCGAAAAGGACACCAAATAATCATTAATTTCACAAATTTAACATACCCACATATTAATATTCACATATAATCATTACCCAACATCTGTAAAATAATTTTAACCCATTAAAACACATAATCACAGAATTAAAACATAAAAATTTCCACTGTTCTTGATGTTCTTGAAGTATTGAACATAAATTCCTAAAATTCAACGCCACGGATTCGTTATAAAGCCAAATCCGTTCATTTAAAGCTTGGTCTCTTCGTATTAACTTGCATAACAACATACAAATATAAAATTTAGGGATACTATATGATCAATACATAAAATATCACGTAAAAGGCCATATGGCCAAAACCCAAACTCTTTAATTTTGCAGCAATCATATACGACGTAAAATTATGAATTGATGATAAGGAATTATATACAATATATATTAAAACACATTAAAATGACATCTTAACACATATATGCACATAACTCTCACAATTTCAATTACAGAGACTTTACAGAAGACTTAGGAGTCATATTCATGGAAACTTTAAATGACGTAAATAAAAACTTGGTTAAAGAGATTACCCAAGCGTAGATAAATTAATAGGAGATGAACTCCTTTTGATTCTTCCTGACTCACACAAACCTCTTAGCAATCTCTCAGATTTTCTCTCTGCTTTAAGGCAGACTTAGCCAAACAATGACAAGGGAGGAAAGGAAAGACGTATAAAAGAATTGAAGACGCAATAGAGATCCGTTACCCGATCATGGGTAACTGCTAACAACTCCCTTTTGGGTCTTGTTTGGTTGGCAAGAATTGGTTTCAAAACCAATTAATTTAATAACACCTTATCATATAGTTTAAAATGTCGCACTTCTTATAAAATTTCTTATAAAATAAATTCAATATTTTATTTAATTTATTTTAAAAAAATATAATAATTTCTCATAAATTCACATAGTTACATAATTAAACATCTCATTAATAAATAATGTCAAATTATTAAATCTCTAATTAATAATTAAATTAGTTAAAATACTAATATGCTTATTAAATATTTCTTTTAATACAATAAACTCACATAATTACATACTTTGAAAATAAAAATTCTCTACATTAATTTAATAAATGTAACACATTTAATTAAATTAATCTATCACAATTGCATCAATTAATTATTTAATTCAATAATTAAATCATCGAAAAATATTTATTTAATTCAATAAATATTAAAATTAAATTACAAAATTCTCGTTCGTCACATATACACAGACCACGAGAGTCTGAAATATATCTTCACATAGAAGGAGTTGAACATGCTTCAGAGAAGGTGGTTAGAATTGATCAAGGATTATGACTGCGATATTCTTTATCACCTAGGGAAGGCGAACGTAGTGGCCGACGCGCTAAGTAGGAAAGGAAAGAAGAAGTTATGTCAATTGACAACTCAGGAGGAGTTAATAAGGGATACGGAGAAATTAGAGATAGAAGTAAAGGGACTAGAGAGGTCTGAGGAAAAATTGTTTGCAATAGAAGCTCGTCCAACCTTGTTGGACAGAATTAAAGAATCACAAGAAAAGGATGAGAAGAGCGAGAGAATTAGAACGAGGATCGCAAAAAATGAAGAGGAGAGATTCAAGATGGATAGAGATGGTATTTTGAGATCTGAAGGAAAAGTGTGGGTTCCAGCGGTAACCAAGTTGAGAGAGGAAATTTTACACGAAGCACACAATACGGCGTATTCCGTTCATCTAAGAGGCATGAAGATGTACCGAGGTTTACGGCAACATTTTTGGTGGCCCTATCTAAAATGAGAAATCACGGAGTGCGTTAGTAGATGTCTTGTGTGTCAACAGGTCAAAGCCGAGCACCAAAGGTCGAGTGGTCTACTCTAACCGTTGGAAATACTGGAGTGGAAATGGGAGCATTTTATGATGGATTTCATGGTAGGACTTCCAGTTATGCGGAAAGGTTTTGACGCCATTTGGGTTATCGTAGATCGACTAACGAAGACGGCCCATTTTCTACCAATCAAGATCTGATATAGTTTAACTCAGTTAGCGAATCTGTACGTAAAGGTAATTATTTCACGACATGGACTGTCGGTATCGATTGTCTCAGACCGAGATCCGCGCTTCACGTCAAAATTCTAGAAAAGCTTGTAAGAAAGGATGGGAACACAATTGAGGTTAAGTACTGCTTATCACCCGCATACAGACGGGCAAAGTGAGCGAATGATACAAATGCTAGAGGACATGCCTAGAATTTACGTGATGGACTTTAAAGGATGTTGGGATGATCACCTACCCTTAGTAGAATTTTCTTATAGCAATAGTTACCATGCGAGTATAGGCATGCCAACGTACGAAGCTCTTTACGGGACGAAATATAGGACATCGTTGTGTTGGGATGAAGTTGGAGAGCGAAAGATGCTAGGGCCGAAATTAGTTCAACAAACAGCAGATGTGGTAACATTGATAAGAGTTAGACTAGTAGCTGCACAAGATCGCCAGAAGAAATACGCAGACTTGCATCGATAGGACCGTGACTTTGAAGTCGGAAGTCATGTTTTCTTAAAAGTATCTCCCTAGAAGGGAAAAATACGATTCGGCAAGAAAGGAAAATTGAGTCCAAGGTTCATAGGACCATTTGAGATACTAAAGCGAGTGGGCAAAGTGGCGTACAAAGTTGCATTACCACCCGAGTTGGAGCACATCCATAACGTGTTTTACATATCCTTGTTACGTCTGTGCAAGCCGAACGACAAACACGTAATTTCTTTTGAGCCCATCCACGTATGGAAGAATTTAGCATATGAAGAAGTTCATGTCCAAATATTAGATAGGAAAGAGCAAACATTAAGGAATAAGAGTATATCTTTTGTAAATGTACTTTGGCGAAACCACGATGCCGAGGAGGCCACATGGGAGTTAGACGATAAGATGCGAAGGGATTATCTCATATTATTTATGTGACCTTGTACCAATTCCGAGGACTGAATTTTTATAAGGGGGGGATGTAAGAATCGAGAAATTCATAAATAAATAATTATTTTTAATATAATAAGAGAATGAATATTTATTGGAATATAAATATTAATGTGCTGTGAGATGAGTAATCAAATTATTTCGAATTGGATTTATGCAAACTAAGAAGTGTGGAATTATGATAAAAATTTGTGAAGTGCCTTGTATGGCATAATGTGAAACGAGGAAATTCACTAAGTGACTTAAAATAGAACTAGGAAGATGAATTATGTGATTCCATATATGGAATGAATAAGCTTTTATTTATTAATATTACTAATGTGGAAGTTAATTCATGTCATGTAAAACTAGTGTAGTAATAGAGGTCGGAACTGGCTTGGAGCTAAACCAGTTTGGCACTGCCAGGGACCGGCGTAGCTGCGCCCTCCCAGCAGTACAAACTGGCGTAGCTGCGCCAGTGGCCAATCTGAGATAAGTAAGTTTTTACTGTAGAAGTGAAATGGAACATTATTGTAATGTGTGTGACATTAATAAAATCACATTATAAGAGTACATTTTAATGACATGAGGTACCAAGTAGTACAATGAAATCACATGTGATCCTTAATACCAAAATGATTAAAATAGCTGTGTTTTCTAGAGTTTGGGAAAGGAATTAAATACTTAAATAAACATTTAATATTAAATAATGTGGTTATGTGAGTAGTAAAAATAATTATGGGAGATACCCGGACAATAATACCTAACTGCGTTATTTTATTACTTGTATTTAATGTACACAGATTATATGATGTGAGTACATAAATAATCCCTAATTTCCTAATATGGTAACAATGGTACATTAAGATCATATTTTTGGGAGTTAAGTAACTAAACTAAGCTCTAGTTGCTGAGAATTGATCTTGTCACAAAATGAGTGACCCTCCTAGTACATGAACAGTAACCTATGGCTAAATTACGTAACTTCCAAGTAGTACTCATTGGCTATGGAGATGACTGATTGTGAGTGGTTGAACAACTTCTAGTTAACCATTGTGTTCTCCTTCTACATTCCAGTCTCAAACTTCCATGCAAAACCATTAGCCAGCCCAAGATTTCTCTATAATAGCAGCTCCATTTATAGTTTTATGTTGCTTTTGTTTGTCTATTGAAACTCTGATAACTTGAGTTTGAATGGTTGTTGTCCAAAGAAGAGGCTAGCAATCTCAGAAGGAAGAAACTAAGCTTAAGGAGGTATAACTTCTGTTTGTGTTCTTGAATTGAGTTTTATTTAATTCTTGAAATTACTTAAAATTCTTTGTCAATCAAAGTGAATTAGCATGCTATCATGTGTTTAGGAAGTATGTATACATATAAGGAACCTTTAATAATGAATTGAGCATGTTTAAATCGATTAAAATGAAGGTTGGTTGATGCTCTAAAAAACAGAGCAAGTTACTGCTTCTGGTCTACGCAGGACGCAACTGCGCCCAGTTTATACTAGGGTGCAGCGTAGCTGCGCCGTAACCTAGAACCAGTTTTTGGTTTCTGTTATGCTGTGTGTTGCTATATTGGTATTATAACTTATATAAGTACCTGAAAAGATGTATAACATGATATATTAAGTTTTCTTATGTAGTATGAAGTGATCAACATGATTAGTGAGGGATTAATAACCAAAATCTAAAGTTTTGATAGCGAGCTTTGTTGAAACTTATATTCTACAAGTTCTAAGCTTAGTAGCATACACACATGACTGAATTCAAATATAAATGAGCATGATATAGTGTTTATAATGTATGTGTTCATGACCAACTTGTTAAGCTTTGTGTTAGAAAATATTTTAAAAGAAAAGCTTAATATGTTAAAGTTAATGTGTATGAATGCTACATGATGTAGGTTTTGATCTTGAAGAGATGTTAACATGACTTAATTACACATGATAAGAGTTTTAAAGTTGTCTTCTAAGTGTTATATTGCATCATTCATGTTAAAGTAATTTCAAAGGCAACCTTAAATATGTTTTCAAAATTAAGTTGTATTATATGAGTATTTAGATTCTAAAGATTTAAGATGTCATGTTTATGTTTATTACGTCTCTAAACACGATTCGTATGTGTTTGACATAATGATAACTAAATTAAACATATGCTTAAAGCATGTTTCAAAATATTAAACGATGTTAAATATGAATTTATGACATGAACCCTATGAACATGTGTATCGACAGATTATGTGATCACTATGTGGATATATAGCCAAGTTATAAAGCATGGTAACCACATGACTTTTCTATGCCTTAATACCATGTAAATTGTAAGTTAAAACTTATGACAATGAACTCAAGAATGGTCATATGCTAGGTGAGAACCTCTAGCATGTATGTATGTTAAAGTATAAGTGTATTGGTGTGATAGAATCGGACTGAAACTAGAAGAAAAGAAGCTCAACTCTGGCCAGGCTAGAGGACAGCGCAACTGCACCGTCCCTAAGCCTAACCAGGGCGTAGCTGTGCCATACTGCAGTCAAGTCTAGATTTTGTTTGTAACCTGATGATCAAAGCGTGCTTATATGGTTACATTAACTTGTGTTATGTGAGTAGTATATTATCCAATGTTTTAAGAAGCGTGCTAAGTGATAGAGTTAGATGATTAATGAGTAATTATAACTTTCAAGAATGAAGTTCAAAAAGGTATTTTCAAGCTATAAAGCAATGACTTTCAAATGCGTTGTTTGACTTTATGGTGTCATACAATCTGATTTTGTGCTTTGAGGATGTAGGATTTTGTGATGTGGTATATATATATAGATTATACAAGTAAGTTAGACGTTTATGTGTGTGGTTAGACTTACATATCATGATTGAGCATATGTAACTAATGAATATCCTATACGCGTAACTATATTATGTTAGGATTCGAAAGGGTGTTGATAAGCTATATTTTGGTAAACTACGCTTGAGGCAAGTATTCAAACCTTACTCTTTATTGAGCATTACTTGATACAAGTAGAACTTTGAAAGTATAATACTTCGTAGTCTAGAAATGAAATTATTTACAAACCTTGATTTCGAACGATAATTGTTCATATATATACTGTGAAAGAAAACTGTCTATGCCATTGTTTCGGTTAAACTATTGATATTGATCGAAAGCTATCCAAACCAATATTACTTGGTACGAACTCTTATAACTGAGATGAACAACCCTCTTGGTAGGGGAATCATATATTGTCGGGAAACTGACGTGCACACTTGAGAAAGATTAAATGTAATGCATTGAGATAGGGTACTTTAGGCTGATCACCTGTTGTACTCATTTTATGGAAATATCAGTTAACTACTGTGAATTCTAGGAAAAGTTCTTAGTCCTTAGTGACTGCTCAATATTCATTACTTTGAAATCTTGAATTGATTAATCATTGAATATTATTGATCTTTTCTGTCTATAGCGACTATTGTTGATAATCATTGATACTTCTTGCTATCTTGAACTATCCTTATTATTGTACCTTGAGAAATACAGAACTACCTTGAGTACCTTTATTGGTATATTACTTGCTGGGCAAATTTGTTGCTCATCCTTGCTTTCCCTAAAAACATTTCAGTTAAGACAGAACGTGGTGAGTCCTCTGGCAAGAACAAAAGTAAAGAGAAGGCTTTGGAGTAGTTATTCCATAATGCTAGACTGTATTATTATCTGGTTGTAGAAGAACTTATTTATGATAAGCTATGCTTGGTTTAAGTTGTATTGGATTATGTATTAGTTATGTCTAAACGGTGTTTAATTACGTTTAAGGTATTGTAAGAGATGTTTAAGTTACGAACCCTTGGGACGAGAATAATTATATTATAATGATGTAATTTATTCTATTATTCTGATGTGATGATTTTAGTATGTTATTGGAGTTAGTATGTGACAACCAAATTTGAGACAAGCGTGGTCTGAATTTAGGGGCGTCACATACATTCCACATGTCCTTCCAAGTGTTAAACATCACCACGGGATATAATTTACTATTAGGAACGCAAAGATGGAGGGAAGTTGTAACAGTCATTTCCTCTGAAGGAGACATGCCTGCATCACCTTTAGTAATTCAAGGAATGGGAGATAAAAAAGGAAAGAATCCTATGAAGATAGCTACACCAGAACCACTGATGTTGTCATAACTACCCCAATATCCCATTATCAGTTTGAAAAGAGTCCCATAGAACTATAGGGAAAGTGCGGGATCGACATCAGATTGTACCGCTATCCTATCAAAGGATAATTAGTTGTACTTACCTCAGTGTGTGATAAAGCCCATTATCAAAAACTCGGGTAAAGTACCTGAGAAGAAGGTTGAAGAATTTCTCAACAAAATGGGGTATAATAAAGCCAGAGTGGTGTAACGGTTAAAAGAGGCTCCCATTCAGATCTCCATAATGGATTTGATCTTATCCTTAGAAGATCATCTTAAAATTCTAGCGCAAGTACTGGAAGAAGCACATCTGCCAAGAACAGTGGACACTGAAAAATTTTAGCACCTGATAGATCATATTCCTAATACTAATGTAATATCCTTCACTGATGATGACATACCAGTAGAAGGAACATGCCACTATAAGTCACTACATATAGTAGTGATATCACTAGGATATGTGATTGGGGGTATTGATAAATGGAGGATCACCCTTAAACATCTGCCATTATGATACCTTAGAAAGGATGAAAATCAACCCACATAGAATCCGAAGCAGTCGTGTCGTCATAAGAGTCTTTGATGGATCTCGACAAGATATTATGGAAGAAATAAAGCTTCCAGTGGAGATGGGCTCATATACATTCTACATATCCTTCCCAGTGTTAAACATCACCATGAGATATAATTTACTATTGGGAAGACCGTGGATTCATATGGTGGGAGCCGTCCTATCCACACTTCATTAGTAGTTAAAATACATCAACAATGGCAATTTCGTGACTGTTAATGCCGAACCAGAGTACCCAATCTCTATGCAAAGGGATATGTCTTTGATCAGTTTTAATAAAGTAGTTGAGCCTGCTAGCTTTTAAGCATTCGAAGTGAGCAACACTCACTATTAACCTATCAGAGGAGCAGCCTTGAAACCAAAAATCTCTCCTGAAGTAATGAATGTCGGTGAAGAGATGATATCCTTAGGTTTCTGGCCAAGAAAAGGGCTGGGAAAGAATTAACAAGGAATTAAGAATCTAATTCTGATATTGAGCTGAGTAAGGAAAGCTGGATTGTGCTACTACTCTAGATTCAAACACGGAAACCAACATAAACATATGCCAACTCATCTATTAACCATCTTGTTACCGGATCTCACTGATGCATGATTCAGGAAAAAAGGGAGAAAGATTCCTACCACTATGTCCAATCTGCTAGTGCCAAAGGTCAATGTAGTTGAGAATAAAAACCAAGTGCCCCTTCCTGCCAAGGAAGAAAAGATGCAGAATGAATGGTTTCTGTAAGAAATTAAAGATCAATTTGCAAAGATGTTCTACTTTACACAAACTGATGTCCCAGGGAAAGATACTGACCCTAATATGGATGTAGTTATGGTCATCATCAAGGAGGAGGACAATAATAACCCCTTCATCACATCAGTCAACCATGACCAAACTTTGGATAATTGGAGCAACACTCTTTGCATCACTCGTATAGGGTAAAAAGGGCAAGGAGTCCATCTGCCATGAAGTATAGATATTATTAAACTACTTACTTTTGTTACTTAGGGCTAGCAGTTTACTTTTGTTATGCTTTTTACTAATACTTTGTATTATCAAATAGTTGCATATATTAAGTAAAAGCATTTTGTTTTCAGGTCTCCAAAGTTAAATTTGTTTAGCTTTGTTGATGAATTGCCAAATCAGAGCAATGACTACAAGTGTTATGTAGAACTTGACTCTGACCTTATAGGAATTGATTAAGAGGAGGTAGATGACAATGAGGTGCCTGAGGAGATCAAAATGGGTTGAAGACAAACCAAAACCAAACATAGAATAAACCACCCCTGTCAATATCGGAATCTCAGAAAATCCCAAAGAACTACAAATTGGGAATGATCTTACCTGAAGCCAAAGAAAGACCTGATTAAACTCTTAACCCAATTCCAGGATGTGTTTCCATGGTCGCATACATGACAGATTATCCATTGATATTGTCATTCACCGACTGCCCATCAAAGAGGGGTTCAAACCAGTCAAACAGAAACTCTGGAGACTGAAGCCTGAGTGGAGTCTAAAAGCCAAAGAAGAAATTATCAAGCAATTCAAAGCAGGCATTATCATGGTATCAACTTACCCTGAATGGTTGTCTAATGTGGTTCCCGTGCCTAAACCCAGAGGGAAGGTACAAATATGTGTGGATTATAGGGACCTGAATAAGGCTAGTCTCATAGATTACTTCCCAATACCTTTCATCCACATCTTGATAGACAACACAACATAGTTTAGCACGTATACCTTCATGAATTATTTTGTTGGATGCTATCAAATCATGGTTACTAAAGAAGATATGGAGAAAACTTCCTTTATCACTCCTTGGGGAACCTTCTGCTATCGTCGACTAGCTTTCAACCTTACCAATGCTGGTGCTATATATCAGAGAGCCATGATGGCCCTATTCCATGATATGATACACAAAGAAATAGATGTTTATGACGATGATATCATCGTGAAATCCAAATAGAAAGATGACCACACCGACTATCTTAGAAAGCTATTCAACCTGCTTTGCAAGTATAACTTGAAGCTGAACACCGCCAATGTACTTTTGGTGTTAAATTCGACAAATTATTGGGCTTTCTAGTGAGCAATAAAGGCATTGAGCTAGATCCAGCAAAGATTAAAGGTATCACAGAGATGCATATACCTCAAATAGAGAAGAAGATATGAGGATTCTTAGGCAGAATAAATTTCATAAGTAGATTCACCTCTCAGCTTACAACATCTTGTAGGCCTATCTTCAAGCTATTGAGAAAAAATTCCTTCGGGAAGTGGAATGAGGAATGTCAAAAAGCCTTCCTCGCCATCAAGAAAAAGTTTATTGAAGCTCCTATTTTGGTGCCTCCAAGGTACAAAGTTCCACTTTTCATGAACATATCAGTCAATGCCAACGCCATGGGCTGCATGCTGGGGCGGAAAGACGATATAGGTAAGGAAAGAGCCATCTATTACCTCAGTAAAAGGTTAAGTCTCTATGAACAGAAGTACACTTTGATTGAAAAGATTAGTTATGCTTTAGCATGGGCCGCCATGAGGTTACAACATTACCTCTATATTCATACAACCTATCTCATATCCCGCATAGATCCTCTGAATTACATTTTGAATAATCCCATGTTAAATTGTCGATTGTTCAAGTGGCAGTTAATCCTCCAACAATTTGACATCATCTATGTAACACAAAAATCCATTTAAAGTTAAGGAATTGTAGATTAGTTGGCCGAAGCACTAACAGGGGACTTCAAACCATTGGAAACTTATTTTCCTGATGATGGGTTAATGGCAATTCAACAAGGCCATCAAGAGGATATAGGTTAATTTTGGAAACTGTATTTTGACGGTACTGTGAACATGGAAGGTGCAGGAACAGGTGTAGTTCTTGTATCCATTACTAGAGAACAATATCCCATGGCTACTAAGTTCCAGTTTGTTAACACTAACAACACAACCGAGTATGAAGGCTTCTTAATGGGATTAAAAATGTCCCGCTCAATGGGTATCAAACGATTAGCAGTCTTTGGAGATTCTGAGTTGGTCATCAAACAAACCACCGGGGCATATCACACCAATGAATTACATTTGCTACCCTATCATTAGCAGGTCATCAAGATGGCTATGGAATTTAAAGATATAGCCTTCATCCACATTCTTCAAAATTAAAATGATTTCGCAGATGCACTAGCAACCCTGGCTTCCTTAGTCAACATTTTTGCAAAAAGAGGAATCCCAAACATTAGATTCACAAACCAGATGACACCAATCTATGGAAATTACATTGGAGAAGTATTTGATGAAATACCTCCCATCAAATATCCTTGGTACTAGGATATCAAAGAATATCTATGGGATAGATCTACACCCGCTAGGACCAGTCAAGCTAAAAGAAAGCGGATCCATAAAATGGCCATGAAACACTACAAAAAATGGATATTTGGCAATAATTTTTCGAGCAACGACTTATAAAATCGTTGCCAAAAATGAATGTTTAGCAACGAAAATTGTCATTCGTTGCAATTTGTGAAAGGCTTTCATTTTTCGTAACGAAATTCATAAGTCGTTGCAAAAATTCGTTGCCCAATCGTTGGCGGGAAAAAAAACTCACCGCCTATTTACTTTTTTATTGCCGATGAGATTTCTTCTCATCGTCGACAACGAAATATTTTTTTATTGCTATATTTCGTTGCCTAATATAGGCCACATTCATTGGCAACAATTTTTTTTTGTTGCGTATTAATACATTTTTTTGCAACGACTAGTAAATTATTGCCCAAAATTAAGACAAACCCAATATTCACGTTTCGACCTCTTTTCCCCCCTCAAAATGCATCATTTTACAATTTAAAATTTTTATTTATTTAGACACAAACTTATACAGTTAAATGTTTCACTCCCTTCGTCTCAAAATAAATGCCCAGTTTTATTTTTTTTATCAGAGTTATAATTTTGAAATTAAAATTGAGCACATATAGATATATTTTCTAATTTACAAAAATTAGAGTTTGTAGTAAATTGGATGTAGTTTAAAATGATTAAATCTTGTGGGCAACGAAAGATTTTTGGTTGCCATATTTCATAGCCTAATATGGACCAAATTCATTGTAAATAATTTTTCTTTCGTTGCGTAATAATGTAGGTGGAAATGAAAAACCAAAACTACACAAACGGGCCCAATAAAAAAATTGATATTTCATATTATTTTTTTATATTTTCACACATAAGACCCACATATTAGCTGACGTGTCAAATTTTTATTGGCTAATATGTAGATCATATATGTGAAAAAAATTAGAAAGTGACGTGAAAATATCATTTCCAGAAAAATAATATGCAGTAATGAAACTGAGTTTCATTTAACCTTTTAATGCACATTAAGGTTACTTTTTTAGTACACAGTATTTATTTTAATGTATTTCTCTTACTACAAGTATTAGGCTTAAAACTTAATACTCATGAAAACTTTTGCATAAGCTTTTTTTTCTTTTATATCCCTAACCTTGATTATTTACATTCACTATAACGGTCACATGAGATGTGACATAAACAGTCGAACACTAATTGAGTAGCACTCTGCGGGAAAAGAAGAAAAAAATAATCTTAAGGCTATTCTGTTAGTGTGTAAGATGGAAAATTAGTGAACAAGTAGAAGCTTCTAAAAGGAGTTGCATTTAACAATGACTTAAACTAATACATCAGTTTCTGCACTTGCATTAATCACCTTAAGTCAGTGCACAAATGCATCGTCTTTCTATTGATAGTGTAATGCTTTACCAGAAGACAGAAATGCCGGAAAAAAGAGAGGGGATAAGAAAAAACAGATATCACAGAGTAGTGGTTTACATCAAATCCTACCACATATGGGAGGGAGATGAATAAAATAAAAATTCTTCCATTTCCTCATAACTATACAAAAATTTCTGTAGAAGAGCTTTACTAAGCCAATGGCATCAATACTGAAGCTCAATTGAACTATACCACCACATAGAAGGAATTACTAGCAGTTGTGTATGCTTTTGACAAGTTTCGAGCTTATCTAATTAGGACAAGGGTGATAGTGTACACGGATCATACTGCT
The DNA here is from genome assembly GCA_016801055.1 of Panax notoginseng. NCBI lineage: Eukaryota > Viridiplantae > Streptophyta > Magnoliopsida > Apiales > Araliaceae > Panax > Panax notoginseng. Next base: position 127,082,154 of record CM029019.1, read on the forward strand.
ATTCGATATTTGGTGGCAAAGAAGGATACAAAGCCTCGTTTGATCAGGTGGATACTTCTATTGCAGGAATTTGATTTGGAGATTAAGGACAGAAAGGGAACTAAGAACCAAGTGGCGGACCACTTATCTCGACTGAAAAATATGGGAAGGGAGGTATATGACAAGACAGTAATTAATGAGTCCTTTCCAGATGAACAGTTGTTCGTGGTGAAAGGGGAAGTGCCATGGTTTGCAGACTATGCGAACTACTTGGTGAGCAAGATGGTCCCTTCTGACTTAGTTGGTCATCAAAAGAAGAAATTTTTGCATGACGTGAAGTGGTTTATATGGGATGAACCATATCTGTTCAAATAATGTGTTGATCAGATGATAAGGAGATGTATCCCATATAGTGAAACAAAGGGGATTTTGTAGGATTGTCATGCTTCATTTTATGGCGGTCACTACGGTGGAGAGAGGGCAGCGACCCGAGTGTTACAAGCAAGATTCTACTGGCCGATAATTTTGAAAGATGATTATAGTTTTGTCCAGAGATGTGATAGATGTCAGAGAGTTGGGAATATTTCAAAAACGAATGAGATGTCATTGAACACGATCCTCAAGGTGGAAATTTTTTATGTTTGGGGGACAGATTTCATGGGCCTTTTCATTTCTCCATGTGGAAATTTATACATCTTGTTAGCAGTCGACTATGTTTTGAAGTGGGTGGAAGTGGCAGCTCTTCCAACTAATGATGCCAAAGTGGTCCTATGATTTTTACAAAAGAGTATTTTTACAAGGTTTGGGACTCCAAGGGCTATCATTAGTGATGAAGGCAGTCATTTTTTGTAATAGGCAGTTCATAGCTCTGTTGGCTAAGTATGGAGTAAATCATAGCATTGGTACAGCTTATCATCCTCAAACTAATGGCCAAGCAGAGGTTTCAAATCGTGAAGTCAAGAGAATTTTGGTGAAAGTTGTGAACCCCACATGAAAGGATTGGTCATTAAAGCTTGATGATGATGTATGGGCATATAGAACTGCTTATAAGACTCCTTTGGGCATGTCACCTTTTCAGCTGGTTTATGGAAAGGTTTGTCACCTTCCTATGGAGCTTGAGCATAAAGCATATTGGAAAATTAGGAAGCTCAATTTTGATTTAAAGGCTACAGGTGAAAAATGCATAATCCAACTCAATGAGTTGGATGAATTCAGATTACAGGCGTATGAAAACTCCAAGTTGTATAAGGAAAAGGTGAAGAAATGGCATGATCGCAAGATTATGGAGAGAGTATTCGAGCCGGGACAAAGAGTTTTGTTCTTCAATTCAAGATTTAAACTTTTTCCTTGGAAGTCCAAATCAAGGTGGTCCGGGCCATTTACAGTGAAGACAGTTTTTCCACATGGTGCAGTTGAGGTATTCGATAAATTCCCAAATAAGCCATTTAAAGTGAATGGACAGCGGCTAAAGCATTATTATGGCGGAGAGGTGGATAGGCAAAAAGTCACCTCCATTCTTTCTTCAATGTGATTGAATCAGAGATAGTCAAGCTAATCAACTATAACTTAGCGCTTGATGGGAGGCAGCCCATTATTTCTATCCTTACCTCTTATTTAATTCTGTTTTGATTATATTAAGTTTTCATGTTCCTGTTAGTTTTTATAGCAAAACTAGTGTGAAATTAGTATTATAGGAGCTGAATGAGCGTATGATGAGACGTAGGAGTAATAGAGAAAGTATTGTGTTAAGATAGTCATGTATGCATAATCATTAGTTCATATTTTGATTTTAGAGGTTTGTTATCTAATAATTATATTTGTTGATTGAACAGGTGTATTGGAGATGATTCGTAGTTGTTTCGGTATATTTGAGATGCAGAATGGTATTGCAGGATGAAGGGCAGCGCGGCCGCCCAATGAAAGTAGTGTAAAATGGTACGACTGCACCATATGTCTGTGCCGCAAGGCCAATCGCGCGCCCGCGCCATGTTCCCGTTCAAAACATGTGCGACCGCGCGCGAGACCGGAGCCAGAACAATTTGAATTATTTAAAAGACGTGTCTTTTCCCATTTCTTATTTTAGTTTCATTTGCAACGTGTGTATCTCTTTCTCTCCACAGAAAGCACGACTACTCTATTCCAACAGTTCCATTTCAAAAGTTGTAACTCCTCATTTCACTACGCGTATCTCGCATCTGTTTCCTACCCACGTTCAAATTCTTCGACGGATAAAACTAGGGTTTTTAGTGGGTGCAGTGAAATACAAGTTTAGGGGAGTTTAAATACAAAGCGCGTATTGTGTTATTGAGATTTATCTGTAATTTTGTGTTTCTCTTCTTCTTCATTCAGAGCAATGGGTCCTAAGTGTGCTCGTTCCGTCACTTCATCATCATCATCTTCCTTTAGTAGTCAAGGCGAGGATGTCGTGGATCACACAAAATTTCTTAGCCTTGAGGCATAGATGGAGTACTACAGAATAGTAGCGAAGACGTTTATGAAGGAATGAGGTTTCAAGCCAGAGAAGCGGAATGGCCAGTTATGGGATATGATTCGAGAAAGAGGATGCGGAGGACTGCCTGCAACCCCTAGTAGATTACCGACCACAATCAATCAGAGCAATTTTCAGGATACTCGACACACCACAAACTGGTTATGATAATTAGGTCGACGCTGAACGTTTTGAGACTGACTTGGATGAAGTCATCACTGACTTGTGCATTCCAGGGACGCAGTGGACTTGTAGGCCAAGAACGAATCAACCTAGAACCTTCCAAGCCTCAGCCCTCAATCACTATGCTAAAGCTTGGAACTTGTTTATCTGTGCGAAGCTCATACCTTCATCGCATCAACACTAGATCATAACTGAGAGGGCTATCATTTTGTGGGGAATAGTCACAGGAAAGTACATCGTTATAGGCCACCTTATTCACCAGAATATGTTACGTTATATAAGGAGGAGCACTACGGGAAGTATCCCACATGCGTCTGTTGTTTCTAGTTTGTGTGCACATCAAGGAGTCACTTGGGGTAATGAACAAATGTAGTACCCTAGCCAAGATATCACTCGTGTGACTATTGCCAAATTCAAGGATTGGACAAGAGGTGCGCCACACCCGAGGGGAAAAGGCTTTATCCTTCAACCTGCATCCTCGGTGCCTCCACTATAGCCCACGAATTCAAATGATGCAGGCACGTCAACTTAAGCCACTGCTGCTACTAATAATCGACGTCTTCGAAGGTTGGAGCGGAAGGTCGATGCTATATATGACAACTTTGCAGCGTTTGCTATGGGTTTGACGAGATCGCTAGTGAAGGCATTTGCACAGTAAGGAACCATGCTCGAGTGGCCACAATTTGGGACATCCATGCCATATCCATTGCCGGATTCACCACCCGAAGAGGGTGGTGCAGCTGATCAGTAGGGAAGTTCTTCTAACACTATACCTTCTTTCATTAGGACACTGAATATATTTAGTTTGGGGGTATTGGTTTGTAGGGTAGTTGCATGTAGTTAATTTGCATATGTTCGCATGTTTAATTTAACTTTTGCATGTTTATGTGTTAGTTAATAATTGCATAAAATTTTCCTATTTTTAGTAGTTATTATTTGTTTTAGTATGTGTTTAGTTGCATGTCCCGAATTTCTAGCTTTGTGGAGTTTAAGTCTAGCCAATGATGAAATTGAATTTAGAAGGATTGTTGAATTTACTGGATAACATGAGTTTAGCTATAATATTTTACATGATGTAATCCATGGATGTTGTTTAGATGCTTTCGGTTCGCACATACGTGTTCATAAATGCTTGTTGGTATAAGAGTAATGTGTTTTTATTACTTAATAGGAAATATGGTTTTTAAAAATAGAATTGTGTGGAAAGTGGACTTAGGCTATGAAAACATGGATAATCAAACTTTAGGAACACATGGGTATGCTTGCTATAAAAAAAAGAGAAAAATATGAAAAATTATCGTGGCTAGTCTTGTTTCGGGGCCTTTGTTACTTGAGTAAGTACGCCCGTAGGGGTGTCTCAACACCTAGCGTCCTAAGGTCTTTTATGGTCTGGGAGTAGTTAGTTGAAAGCTCGCTAAGGGGTAGCACTGTTAGCCTAATTGAATGAGGCATTGCACAGTCATGTGAATAACAAAAAAATAAAATAAAAAAATATAATAGCAATAAACACCGCGGAAAAGAGCGAAAATCGCCCTCGTGAGTAAAAATAAAGCAGATTAAACACATTGTTGAACCTTAGTTTGTATTGATATGTTGGATTAGTTTGTGTTTCAATAGTATACATGGATCTTGATTTAGATTGCAATTTTCTGTTTTAAGCAGCTTAGCATGTGTATTCTTAGCCTCTGTCAAGTTTTGATTGTATGATATTATGTCTATAGCTTAGTTTGAAATTTTATTCTTTAATCTGGATAATTCGCTGAGGCATATTGGATTGGAATTCTTTTTTAGCTGGAAAAATTTGGGACTCATTTGCATCATAGTTTAGTTGCATAACATGTAGTTGCATTCCATTATTTATTGTCTTATTCATTGCTTGAGGGCAATCAATAGTTCAAATTTGGGGGTATTTGATAAATAGGTTTTATACCTACTTATTGGATGCCAACTCACTAGAATTATGCTTATCTCAAGTAGTTTTTACTTTGTTTTAGCCGCATTTTATGTTTATTTTGCAATACTTGTAATTAGAACTCCTATGGTATGGAAATGCAGGAAATGGCATAGTTTGGCATTGGCAAAGTGGTATGAGGCTAGCAAAGGCATGGCAAGAGGAACATGTGTAGATAAGGAACTGAAGCAGTGATGAGTGTTATGCAAAAAAGGAAAGATGAAGAACAAACAACAAAGCAAGAAGCAACTGCAGAAGACAGCAAGCAGCAGCCGTGCGGCTAATTAAGCTTTACAACGCGCACTCGCGCTCCTTGAAGTCAGACAATGTAGCACCTATGCGCGCCCCCCCCTAAAATAAGAAGGAAACTCGCACGCCCGCGCCACAGCTTCGGCAGACATACTAATCTTGCACCCACGCCCATTTTGTACTAGGATCACGCGCGGTCGCGCGAGTCCTCTGCATTATGTTTGTTGACTTATTTTTAATTTGAATTTTGAGCGCTTGATCTTATCTGAACAATATTGTCTGGTGCCAGAGACGTGAAGAAGTCAGTTTTTATCAATTTTTCATAATATTCAGGAGGGTTCTAACGTATTAGCTAGAACATAGAGAGAGAGTTTGGAGCACTGATATGTACAATTACTTTTCTCTTATTCTAGATTATCAAATAAAGTGTAGTATTATCTCCTGGAGATTATTAGTGATTTGGAACAACACATTAGAACAGATTCTGCAATTGAATTTATTCATTTCATCTCTCAGTTGTATTATTTAATCCTATGTGTGAATTTAATCCCATAATTGCTTTTGGTTCATAAATGAAATAAACTCCATTATGGGATTCTAATGGATTTTGATATGTAGTCTATACTTACATGCCTGATTGTTTGATTATGTATTTATCATCGGATTACCTATTATGATTGAGCGTAGTGAATGAATGATTGATCACCATTTATCTTATATACTTAGATGGATTTGAAAAATGAAATATGAGTATGGATATAATCATAATAGCATACATTTATGAGGCTGAGTTGTTTAGCTTGGTAATTCGTGAACCGGATAGAAATATATTATTTCACTTTGTGTAGTAATGTAAGAGCATGTGCTTTAATTCATTATTGCTGCAATTTCACATAGACATATAGTAATTTTGTAATAGTGTTGATTACATGATTTCTATCATATGTGGAGGTTATATAAATAGGTCATAAGTCATTGAAAAATGGTTATGTCTACTTTTGTGCTCTTAGCTAATTTTATATGATGAATATATAAGCTTTACATGTTGGTAATAGTTAGATGAAGTATTAAATGAAGTTAGAATCTCATTCTTTTCAAATTTGATTACATTAAATTAGTATTGTGTTTTTAATTATCAATTGAGTTTAGAATTACATACAATTGTGAATTATTCGTTTAAGCGTATAGAAATAGTGAAATAGTTGATGTATGATAATTAAGATTTAAAACCTTTCTCCGTGGGTTGATACTTTTCTTACTCTGTACTACTTGTTGACCCATATATGATTGCATGTGTTAGAGTCCTTTTGTTAAAACTAAAAAGGAGACAACAAGGATCCACAACACAAAAGGCATGCAACAGAAGGACATAAGGAAGTGTTCGCAACTCCACTTCCTCACTAGTCATTTCTTCTACCTGATGAGGAACAAGTGTGTCATCCGACTTAGTTTATCACTTTATCTAAATGAACACAATAGAGAAAATATCAATTCTAAATTACTGCATTTTAAGTTTAGCATTCTCACATTCAAAGAACTATTAACGACTTCTTACTAGCCTCACAACTCCCTATCTGATTCTGCTGATAAGAACCATGCAAGCGCAACAATTTTACCTTCAAGCAAGCAACAATACAGCTGATGTATGATCATAAACACCGAGTAATAGGCTTCAAACATTTTACAAATGGCATATATTAGGTTAATCTTAAAGTGAGATGTTAAATATAATTTATAACTGGGACGCAATACATACCACAATATCAAGCTAGCCAATTGCTAGTGTAGATGATACAACTTCCCAATACTTTGGATCGTCTTCAACTGCCTGAAGAATACAATTAAGATTAAACTTCATACTACCCTAACCTCATAAATATCTATAAGCACACACATTAATTACTTGAAGAACTAAAAGAAGAAAGGAAAAGCAAAAGTCATTTAAAGTTCATATATACTGAATTGATATGACCAAGAAGCCAACATAATCTTTTCTAATATAGTACATCCATCAAGTTTAAAGTGGGGAAGAATTGCCATAATAGTCTCATCTCTTTTTTAATGAAAACTCATGGAAGCAACTATGATGAACATCAGGACATGGTCAAACCTGTAAAGTAACAAGTTCAATTTGAAAATCCACAAGTTTTGAATGGACTGTTGGTTGTGCTTCAGTGAAAAGACTATCAGAAACCTGTTAAGAAATACAATTTTTAATTTAACAAAAGCGTAGATGCCTCAGGAAAACGAGTAATGTGAAAATGCATCAATGTGACAAACTAAGTGAATAAAACAGGGGAAAAAACTCACAGCTAACCAATCAGCAAGTTGTTCAGGGATCCAAGATTGTGATTGCTTGTCAGCATAAAATATTTCAATCAGCTCCCATGTAACTTTCAAAAAGGTTGGCTCCTCAACTTTCTATGTAAAAATTGTAGAAAGGCAATTGTTTATTACGGAAGCTTTCATATAAAGACGTATCCTTATAATTATATGGTCAAGATTAATGGATAACCACCCAAAATGCAGCAAAAAAATCTGAAACCAACTCAAGGGACACAACACTACTTGTAAAATTATTCTCTCAGTAACTTTTCAAAATACTATGAGAAACACAAAAAAATTGGGCGAAGCTGAGAGTATTAGTATTATGGTAACCAACATATATGGGGATGAGCAAGTTAAAATTGTAAATACCTTCAAACCAACATCATGATGTGAGGTAATATGCCGACCAACAAGTTTGAGAGCTATTTCTATAACAGATATAGAAGAGTCGCAGAACCTTCCTTCAACAGCAGTTTGAACAAGCTTATCACGCAAAGCCTCTAGATCAGCTTCAACAATAATACTAACCTGCTCTCATGAAAAAACAAGGAGCACATGAAGTAAGTTCACAAAAAGAAAGATAGTAAGTGGTCACCGCAATAGCAAGTGACTTGAGAATTCATTGACACTTCTACTTACTGCTCGTAATGTCTTAGCACGAATCACAGGTGAGTTCTCCTTTAAACTTGCATGAAATAAGATACATAGTAATGTTGATGAACCCATATTCCAGCAATGTTAAATTTATGGGACCCAAGAGGCATAGACAAGGTAAGACAATCCAAATAAGTTAACAAATTCAGAGCAAGACAGTCCAAACAACAGAAAACATAGATAAAACTAACAAATTTTTGGCCTGAAATAAGTTAAGAACTGTAACAATAGCAAACCATCTACAATAATAGATTAGCTAAATCAAATCTTTCCATCATATTTAACCAAAATTGGAAAACCAGAATCCAAATAACATCCATTATACTATAAATCACTGATTTACCAAGTCTAACATAAAGTTCAACATTAATATCCAAGATTTTGTAGTGTCCACAACAAAAGTTCTAACAGTTTTGAATGTCCATAAATATCGATCAAGAGGTTTTTCCAGCTCTTTTTGTCCCTGAGCTGATGTTGCCTTGAATCAAATGTAGAAATTGTGGATTGCCGGCTAACTTGTTAAGTAAATTCTCAAGATTGTCCATCCGTTTTCCTTGTGCCTGAATGGTTGCTTCAAGCTCTTCATTTTTTTTGTGAGACACTTCTAACTCTGCTGCCAATGTAACTTTTTCTTTATCGATAGACGAAGACTTCTTTGCTCAAGGTCCAAATCCAAAGCTAATCAATCTCCTTGCCTTCTTACCCAACACTCGAGTCATAATCTCCCTTTTGTCATTATTGTCAAAATTTCTAGATTCTGTGTTCATCTCAGAGGTGCATTCAAACTCAAGTAATTTCATTTCATTATGTAAAATTAACAACAAATGCAACTAATTCATTACATAATCCCAAATTTAAAAATAAGATAAGGTTTGTATAACTTACGTATGCAACTTCATTTTCAGGTTGTATCAAGTCGTTTGTTTCTTTTTTCTGATGTGTGCTCTTGTAACCTTCAGTTGGATCTCCCTGAAAATTAAATTAGAAGAATTAATAATGAGAGTATTATTGTATAATTTTCTGTACAAGGAACATGAATTAAGGCTTGAGTATCCTGGTTTTCTACTTTCAAGCATAGCTTGTCAGTTTGTGTTTCCAGTGTTGTGTTCACCATTTTGTAGATGTTTATTTAAAGTCCTTTGCCTTATTTCTTATCAGTTTCAGCGTATGGGAGCAGTATTCACTAAGAGGTCTGAGAGCTCTACGCCTGTTTTTACACCTTTTGTAACCCCAAAGCAATACACACACAAAAGTAGTAGTTTAAAGATAACTACTTTATAATTCTAATGATCTTTCAAACCACAAAAATAATAAATTAAAAAATCACGATTTTCATGAGTAACAAATGAACCTCAGTGTACTTGAAGTGCCCTACTCTACAATGTGTTATGTTTTTGTATGTCTCTCCTTATTATTGTATTAGCTGATAAGTTATCTTTGGAATGAATGCATTTGATTTAAAAAAAATAAGATGTCAATAAAGGCAATAATGTATTAGTGTAAGTGACGAAAATATAAAAAATTGTTGATGTTCGACTTGGTATATTTAAAGTGTCTAATTGTTGATGTAATTCAGATGGTACACCTCCTGCTAAGAGTCCTTAAGGAGTCAACACAAAACACCGACCTCTTGAAGATAGATCCAAGCATTAGGCTTCTTTAAAGCCACATTGGATTTCTGTTGTGGAGATAATTTTAGGAGTCATGTTCGGTTCTCTCTTTCTCTAAGCTTGTTTCTTAGGTCTACAAAGATGTAAAGGTCAATCTTCCATCATTATCCCGCGGAAAAAATCAGCAAGTGACAACAATATAACAACTTGCATAGGTTAGTCATTAAGTATCCTGATATATTGCATCTTAATTTTCAGAAGGATTCTCCGATTATGATCATTCATTAATCTTGTGGAATTTCTGTATAGATACTGGGATGTTAAAGGATGTACTGAGATACATCCGACAAGAACTTGAAGTATCCTATGAATATTTCAGCAACATTATTGGATTCTTTCCTGACAGTATAGTCTACAAAGGCATCATTAAAGGATGTCCTGAGATAGCTGTGATATCCCTTTGCATCGAAGAAGAGCACTGGACAAGTTATCTTGAGCTCTATTTTCAGAAAAAGGTAAGAACTTTTCCCAAGTGCTTAAAATGAGAGTATGCCAAATACCTAGATATTTTATAACCTTGATAACAAGCATTAGTTATTATAGCTACTACATAGGGCAGTGGTTGATTCTGTTGAAGTTAAAGATGAGAATGAAGCACTGAATGACCTATTAGGCGATCATAAAAGATCCTACTTGCTTAAAATAATAGGTTGGTTCACACAAGAATGATTTTGAACATATATAATTACATACCATCTTAGAATGATGAACGACAAATGGTTTTGACCCTCCACTGTGAATGCCATTATTGCCTCGATTTTTCTTGTTTACTTCTGAGCGATGCTAGAAAAAAAAATCATTGAACAAATAATAAAAATCTAATCTTTTAAAAAAAACTAAAAATAATAAGCATATAAAATAAACGATTAAAGTTAGAATAATCATACAATAAATTTTGGCGATGTCCAATAATCACACATTTCAGTCCACTTGGCAATATCAATGTTGCTTGGAGGATTTTTTTTTAGCATCTTCGGTTGATTGAAAAGTTTTGAATAATTTGTAAAGCTTACACCTCTGCCCTCTATTCCTATCCTTCATTATTCCAAGTGCAACACGCTTCACATGAGGTTTAGAAAGGTAGATATCGAAGCGAGCCTAAAGAAAAAAATAATCCAGCAAAATTACCTAGTTCATGAGACAAAAAATAGCAAAATTAGCCTATTAAACTCTAATCCATGAATTCAACTATTGCTCGCACCTTTTATCTAACAAATCATGTATCATAATGAGTGTCATTCTCCATGGATTTATAGACAAGGCATAAAACAAAAACTAATTGCTAGAAAGGAAAAATGCAGACTCAACTATGAATAACAATTTTTGACATAATTTAATATTATGCATCTTACTTCAACCCTTGACAATGATTCTTCAATTACTCCCTCTGAAATATCCTTGAACTTGGTATTCACTGGGAGGTGGTGGCGGATCATCCTATCTCCGACGATAACTTATTAGATTTTGTAGGATCTATGGGCCTTCCTTTACTAGGTGACACATTGATAGCCAACTTCTTTCCTTTTGACTTGGTGAGTTTCTCAAGACCAATACCGCGAGTAGGTCCGCGTATTTTCTTTGCTGAAGATGAAGTTATTCGAAATATTAGATGTCAAAAAGTAAAAGGAACAACAAATTAACAAGAAAACAATAATTATGTATATCATATATATATATATATATATATATATATATATATATATACACACACACACACACGTGTATAACATATGTCTAATAAATAGGTTTACATAAAACTCACATTGTGCAGACCCTTGCTCATCGGACATCGGTGTCGGGCCATATTCTGTTGGTGGGGTAGAATTTTCACCAACTATAGTGTCATTAGTACGTTGCATCGAGGTAGAAATGGGAGTACACACTTCATTCGCATGACCATCATTGGCATTCGGTGAACGTGCAATCATTGAATGTAATTTGCTTGTTCGACCCACAGGTGATGGTTGAGTAGATCGAGTTTGTGATCTTGTGATTGGGCTTCTTGGAGGACTTGATGTCAGCATAATTCGTGATCTTGTGATTGGGCTTCTTGGAGGACTTGATGTCAGCATAATTCTTCTTTTTACACGAGGATTTGAACTTTCAATTAAGTTTAGTTTAACTTCTTCATTATCCTTAAAGACCTCAATATTTTGTGAGGCTAAATATTTTCTTATTTGAGCTGCTCCTTTCCTCTTAAATCCAGGGCCAGACATTTTGAAGTACCCATTTTGCAAGATGAGTAAATTTTTGAAATTACATAATCAGGTCAGGTATATGTATTAGTAAATAAGACATGTATAGTACTAGAAAGTAATACTTAAGCATGTCGTACATCACAAAATCATAACTAGGTTCACCATGCATGCCTAAATTCACACATCCAAAAGAAGCTGATTCATTTTTTCAAGTATATCAGCACTAAACAATGAAACCCAAATCAATTAGATAAAACGAGTGGAATATTCCACTACTTAATTTGCCTAACAACAACAATAGTTATGTCAAATCTAAAATGGAATAGCTAAATGGAAATGTAAATCTCTTTTGCATTCAAGAACTATTAATACAGTCAATAGAGTAAAACCTATGTTTTACCTCCAAAAGCACATGAAGAGAAGTACATAAACTCAGTTCGGTAGACCAAAATCAAAACATAAACCACATTGATCCATAAATAATCCACGATATTTACTCCATATTCAACATAATCACAAATATACTGATTATAAAAACAAACGACAATATAAATCGAAGTGAATGAGAAGAAAGGATCTGACCTGCAAAAAAAAACCCTTGACAGTTGACGCCAGAGGAGACCTAGCTCTTATTTTGGGAATAAGTGAATGAGAAGAAAGGATCATATATTAATTGGAGGGAAATATGATATATCCTAGCGCTGAACAATTTTGGGAGGGAAATATAATATATTGGAGCGAAAATTTTAGCGGGATAAAGTATAATAATATTGTGTCTTAGATTAATTAATATAAGTGTCTCTTAGACTAAATATAAGTAAAGGAAGATTTAACACTTTTTAACATGTTTGTAATATTAGAGATGAAAAATAATTTTTTTTTAATCTCTAGACTTGTGATATACATGATATTTATTAAAAATACATAACAATATTGTTAATTTAATAGATAATTATTATTATTTTTATATAATTAGTACTCTTCGTCCTATATTAAACGTCTTCGTTTGATTTTGTTACGTGAAATTGACCATTTTTTAAATTAATTTTTTTAAAAATATAATATACGTCTATCGATTATGATCGTAATAAATTATGGAGAATTTACTACAATTGTCAAGATTCGGAATTTAAAATTTTTGTATAAATATTTTTAATAAATAATGTTAAAAATTGACAATTTGACCATAAAAGTCAAATTATGGAGTTTATTAGGAGTATCAATGTACCCACATACACCGTTATTTAATATTGATATAAATTTATCGTCATATATATATATAATTGTTAATAAGTGTTAATAAGTTTTAATATTGATATAAATTTATCGCCATTCTTTATTTCTTCTTAAAAATGTACTCCCTAAATCTTTGTAAGTATTAATTTTGTAGTATTGTTGATGTAATATTAATAAAATTATGATGATAAACTTAAAAATATTGTCTTAAAAATTAAAATCATGTTATGAAACTTAAATATTTATCAAATATAAACGTGTGGTTAATTATATTAAAAAATTAAGACAATCAGAATTTGATTTACTTTATTTTTATTAATACTTATTGTACAAATGTTTAAAAGACTACCTATGTTCCAAAATTTTAAATTTTTTCGTTCATAAATATTTTATACATTCCATTCAACTCCATATATAGAATTGAGTTAAATTTCATGTAATTTAGTAAACAAAATATTAATTTTAACATTGATATATCATCTATATGACTGAATGATCTTAGGTAGAAAACGTCTGTTTCACTTATCATATCACAGCTGCATATAGTTTTTGTATATTTTAAATGATTGGGGATCACATGAAATTTTTATGGTCAAAAATTTAGGATTATGTTTATTTGAAAAAAATATTCTTGGGATTTGAATATTTATATTAATTTAACATTACTTAGGATTATGTTCTTCCATGATATAAATTATAGTGAATATAAATTATATTATATATAAATGCATTAAATTTTTAACAATATTAAATTTAATTTTAATAACACTATTTACGTAACTTACAACATCGATTATGGAATATAATAATCTATAAAGTAAATATCTTTCCACTACTTTAAAATTTAAAATTTCATACATTGACCATAGCATAAAGAAATAGAAAAATACAAGATGATGGTTGCGCTCTTATGTGGAATAGAGCCTTCCATGAAAAAAAACATATGTTTTACAGAAAAAATAAAGTTTGAGTTTATTCTTTAATTTATAATATACTACAATTCAAATTGTAATGTAATAAATATTTTAATACAAATTTTATTCTTAATAAAAAAATTTAAGTAATTTAAATTATTAATTGTATTAAATAGAATATTAACTTATAATAATTTTAAAAATTAAAATATTATTAATTGGCAATAAACGAAATTATAATAATTATTACTTTTTTTTTGCGGAACAGACTATAAATGTTTATTTATATTACTTTTTTTGTACTACAGAAAGAGTTATATTTGAGTTTGTTATAATTAATTTATAATATCCTAAAATTTAAATTTATCTTTTAAGTTTTTAAAATAATAATAATTTAAGTATAATATTCCTTCTATTTTTTTTAAAAAAAATGTTATCAAACTCTATTTTTGGAATAGAGTCCCTAACTTACCAAACAGTTGTTTGGTGTTATACGGAAGAAAGAGAGGCTAATTTAGGTTTCTCCTTTCTTTCTTGGCCAAAACTAGCGTATAGCAATTTGGGTTTCTTCTCCTTCCTTATATAGCCAAAACTCACATCCATCCCATCTGTACCTTCACTTGCACTCATGTCCTCCATCACAGGCACATATCCTACTTCTCTCCTCCATCCGTAGCTTCGCTTGCACTCAAGTCGATCCCATCCGGGTTCTAGGGTTATTTTTCTTCTTCCATTCTCTTTCAATTCGGTAAGAGATCAAATCTCAGTTTATTTATTTCTTAATATCTGCACTTTGTTTATTCACTTGTGCTTAATCAAATCTGAAATTAGTTATATATGATGATCAAATCTGATATTGGTAATATGTGATTACCACTTGGCTATCACACCTGTTTTGGTTGGATGAAAGACGTGCTATTTTTTAATTGGATGAAAAATGTTGCTCTAGTCTTTGAATCTGTGGACATTTGTCAAATATTATGCACGTTTTATCATTTGATTTATTTTTCTATTTTAAATATGTTAGGGGATAGGATAATGAATTGTTTTTGTTAAAAAGGATTTTCTGTTTTAGTATATCTTCTGTTCCTTTTCCTTTCAATTCTTTCTTGTTCCTTGGTTTACTAAGTGTTCTAGGCTCAACTTTTAGACCATATAACAAAGTATTGTATCCCATCATTAGTCAATTAAAACAACCATTTAAAACTCCTCAAAACAGTAGGTTAAAATTTGTGTTCAACATATTCAACTTTGCTACAGAAACTGCAGCAGAATTGAATTCATGTCTGCTTTGATGGTTTTTTTGAATTTTTGTGTTAGCATATTTGATTTTAAGTTTGTGATTACATTTACACCACATATCATAGTATTCCCCCCCCCCATAATTGGTTGCAAGAAAACAATGATAATCTGATTTTCATAAGTTGATAATGACAATGTGATTATGATAATCTGATTGTCATAAGTTGATAATGACAATGTGATTATGATAATTTATGGCTACCTAGATGAATTAGTAAAAAGTCAACAATGGAGAAGAGTGTGCAGTCATATATAAAAATAAATGTCTATATCAGTATCCGTACTTAGTGTTATTTGCTTATACATATGCATTACTATCTCTCTCTATATATAATGTGTGTGTGTGTGTGTATATATATATATATATAATTTTCTATGGTATATCTCTGTAAGTTGACTGATTGTGAAATTAACCTTATGCCTAGCCCTTTCTACTTAATTCTCCCCACAACTAAGCATGTTAGTTGATCATTCTATGTTTTATGTACATCTATCTCTTTGTGCCACAATCTTTATAAAGATACTGCTTGTCTTTGCAAGTTCGAGAGCATGATAAATTTATGTTTCTTTATTTTTTTTTCTTTTTTGGGATAGATATGTAGGTTTACTTTGTTCTCACACCTTTTTAGTTTGTGCATCTCAGTGTAGTTGTCTTATGATCAATTATACGTATATATGTAGTAAAATATATGGAAACACCAATTTGAGGATTTATTTAAAGTTTTAAGAAAGTACAAATGGATATTCTACATAAAAATTATAAGTTTGAGGTTTTTTAATAAAAAACTTGTAATTTGGGTAGTGAAGAATTTTATTTATTCTGCAGTGCTTTATGGTGTGCTTGCTTGTTGTGTCACATATATGCTAGCTTAGAAGACTGCTGTTGGTCGGAAAATCGATCACTAAACACGCGCAAGTATACGCGATCTAACAAGTAATACAGTGATAAGGAGAGTGTCGTACCCACGAGGAACTATAACTAATATTTGCTAAGTACCGATTGTTTATCGCTAAAGCCTTATTCGAACAGCAGTAAATGGAAGTGTGAATTATCTAATTAAACTAATTAACAAAGAAAGTAAATGGATAACGAATGGAAATCTAAGGAAATACAAGCTAAGGTCACAACTTCACCCCCACACAGGCATTCTGTCGAACACCTGGCGTGTTATGTTTCATCAAACTAGCTACCCTTTCTCTCTTTGGTCTTAACGGTCACGATAATTTGTCGACCGAGAACGCACTGGTGCTAATGCACCTCTGTCGAGGTATGCACAAACATATCCTCTCCAGATCCACCCAAAAGGAATAGAACAGAAAAGAACGTCCAAGCTATATGCAATCCTACATATGTCTATGTAAATCAATCATAACAAGGATTTAAGCATATGTTCTCTATTAGGTCACACGTGGCGCACAGAGATATGTCTATTCTATGCGCAACTTATGCAGTCGAAACCCACAATCACATGCTAATATATTTAGGTATAAATCTATAATTCTTCTGTCGATATCATGCAGATTACCAAAATCATCACTAATATCTTAGCGAGAATCATAAAGCACAAATATATTAAACCAAATCATAAGGTGCCAACCAAAGAGATAAAGACAATCAATTCAAATAACAAAGGGATCCATTATAACTTTAGAGCCAATATTCAGTTCATAGTTAATAAACCAAATACAAGTAGCAAATAAGACAACATTTATAAAATACAAAATTAGAGAGGATAAAGGGATAGAAGAAACTCTATCAAAGCCCCTTCGGTCTCCAATCAATCCGCTCCTTTCAAGCTTTCCAATCTATGTCGCCCGTTGCTCTTAAGCTCCAAAGAAAAGCCAAACTTCTCCCTAAACTACCTAATCTATATTTACAGAGATAAGAAATAAAGAGAAATTACAGAAGAAAAATCCTAAGCTAAGCTATCCTATCCTATTTACATGACCTATGTTATGAGATCTATATCCCTTTCTCTCTCTCCGTTCTCCTGATGCAAGCGGCTGCTCCTCGCTTATATACTGCTCCCCTCTTCTTTTAGGTCATTAAAGACTCATTACTACTTGGGCACCGGAGCTCGCGCTGCGGCGCGAGCAAAGGCTTAACAAGCGGTGCTGGGGCACGAGCTGAGGCGCTGGGGCGTCGTTAATGGCGCTGGGGCACCGTTAATGGTGCTGGGGCACGAGCCTGGCGCTGGCCTTGGCGCTGGGGCACCACACGTAGCTCAAGCGAGGCGCCTAAAGTCACTAGCTTTGCCTAGCATTGGCGCTGGGGCGCTGGGGCGCGACTTCCAAGTGTAACGCTGATGGCCAATATACTCTGTAAGCTGGAAAACAACTCTGCATTGCATCAATTAAGCATAATAACACTACAATCATATAAAACTATATAAAATCTACGAGAACAAGCAACTATTTAAGTCATAAAATGTCTGATTCGCGGGTATGAATCCCGCTCATCAAATACCCCCAAACTTAAGTCTTTGTTTGTCCTCGATCAAACTAACTAACACAACACTAATAATAAAACATATCCGAAAGAAAACAAAAATAGTATAGTAGCATCATGGCTTCAATGCACGATCATAGCTACTCCTAAAGAACAGGGCAAACACAGATATGAATAAGGGTTCATTCACTTTTAAGTATAAGACTGTATTCGATCCATTCTATGTGTGTGTGTGTGGAGACCAACCGTCCTAACTAATCATAGTTCAAATAAGCTCGCACAGTCGATTGCTAATACCAATAATGCACACTCTACAACTTAAACATTCAACAAGCATTAAGAATAAGACGTAAATGCAGGGAAAAGATCAAGAAACTCTAGCATGACGACAGTAAAAACTGGCTCGAACAGTACTTAATTACCTTAGGCTATTCAGAACTACCCATGAATGAGCTTTTGATCAGTGACTCCCAAGCCAGATGACTTTAGGGCACTAGGTGTAGAACACCCCTATGAATCTAATAACTCGAGCAGTAAAGGCCACGTAATCAACATAAGCCGACTAAGATTTTACAACACAAACGAAGATTATTTAGCGAGTGCATTTTATGCTCCATCTCGATATCAGTCCTGCGTTTATAGGGGAGTGCGTTTTACGCTCTATCTCGACCCACCGCAAAACTTTCGATATAAACTCTTATTTTCTCTTTTTATTCTCATTTCATTCATTTTTTTTGTCAACATGCTAGAATCCAAGATCCAAAGCTGTATAAATGTCTAAGTCTTTTATTACATTGTACAAATGAAAGTTTATAAGAGTGAACAAATTTTCAATGCAATAAACACGCGAACTAAATTTGAAAAATAACTAGTTAAATACAGTTGGTCGGTACGTGCTAAGAAGGATGGATCAATAACAGTCTAAACTTATCACTTGAATAACCCCTAGCTCATACATGCTTGACACGACTCTAAGAGATAGGCATAGATACTTGATGCTTGTCATCAGCCACAATGAAAAATTACTGAAAACTATAACACCCTTACTAAATAGCAGCTCAAAATAGGGTAAAAAGACCATTCAAATGGCACAAGCATCTAATCAGTAAAAGCCCCAAAAAGATGGATATAAACCACAAATATGTTGATAATAATCAAAGCATTAAAAATAAAAACCAAAAACAGTTCATGGCATAAAAAATCCAAGCATAAACCCGCAGTTCAAAACGACTGCACCACAAAACTGATAATAAAAGCATAATAAAGTACTAAAGTATGCAACCTATCATGGCAGTACAGAAATAAACAGATAGCATCCAAAACACCCCCAAACTTGAGGTGAACAATGCCCTCATTGCTAAACATAAAGCAATTGATACAAGAGGGCTTCCCTGAAGTTTGCTCACTCAGCAGCAGTCTCGTCCTCGTCCTCGGCGGGTGGTGATGGTGGAGGGTATGGTGGGAAGACAGGAGGCTCCGGGAACCATGCCTCATCGCTAATAAATTTTGTGTTGTCCCATGGCGTAGGTGGTGCCGTGGACGATGATCCTCCCATGCTAAGGTGTTGCCTCTTTTGTACCATTTTCTGAAATTTTTCTATATGTTATCTGCACATGCCAAGACAAGAACAAAAACTACACTACAAAGCAAATAAGCATTCTTCCAAATAATATAATAACTAACTACAAAGTGAACTAGACATATATAAAGAAAATAGATAAAATTTATACCAAGATGGGGGTGCCTTCCTACCAAGAGCTTGTTTTAAAGTCGTCAGCTTGACTATATCGACGCCGTTCAATCCGGCTCATAAGCGAAAATGACCTTTTCATGCCGCTTATTAGTCAATTCTTTTGGATTCTTGGCAGACATGGATGATTGGTCATCCTCGTTCTCTTCATCCTTCAGCACAAAGAATCTTTCACCACTGGAATTATCCACTAATTCCCCTTGTTCATTAATTTGAAAACGTTCTTTGTGCGCTATTGGGTCCTCACAGATTTCCACAGTCGGGAGCGTGGGTTCAGGTTGTTGATCAGTCTTGACAGTGTGCCCACTCTTGATCCTATTGTCTCCAACTTCATACTCCACTGGTTGGCCAGTCTGCACTACGACGTCTCCCTCAACAACTGTGTGAGACTCACTACATTTTCCTTGCGTATCCACCATGTAATGCTCTACTGCTTCATCGTCGAGATCAATTACGACCGGGAGATTTTCTTGCGATGGATTTGTGATGGCATTAACGAGTTGGCCCAATTGCTTCTCAAGGCTGTGCAATGCGGCTTCTTGGCTTGCCATCCGAACCTCATTTCTCTGAATAAAGTCGGTGAGAAGCTCCTCAAGCTGGTTCTCTTCTTCTCGTGTTGAGGTCTCATAAAAGCTCTCATTGGGTTGAGACGTCAACTCATAATGCGACGGAGACTGATAGTCAAACTGAGAGGCATGATTCGGATCATAATATTGCTCGTGACTGTAGTCCCATGAGTTTGGATAACCCTGGAAGTTTGGATGATAGGAGATCGGTTCAAAGTCAGCTCGTTCCTGACAGTAGGCGTTCTGAGTGGACTGACACTCAAGATTGTCAGAAAATCTCAAGGCATTAGCAATTTGACGTTACAATTTCTCAAGTCCTTCTTCCGAGCTTGGTTGTGTTGTCCCCTCATAAGGCCATTGATTACATTGATAGTCCATGATCTGTAAACTTAAAAATAAAAAGAAAGGAAGATCAAACAAATAAAAGAAATAAATATATACACATTCAAAGTAAGACTATTGATTGAAATCAATATTGGACAATATTAGAATAATAGTTCCCCGGCAACGGCGCCAAAAACTTGTTGGTCGGAAAACCGATCACTAAACACGCGCAAGTATACGCGGCCTAACAAGTAATACAGTGACTAAGAGAGTGTCGTACCCACGAGGAGCTATAACTAATATTGTTTATCGCTAAAGCCTTATTCGAACAGCAGTAAATGGAAGTGTGAATTATCTAATTAAACTAATTAACAAAGCAAGTAAAGGGATAACGAATGGAAATCTAAGGAAATACAAGCTAAGGTCATAACTTCACCCCCACACAGGCATTCTGTCGAACACCTGGCGTGTTATGTTTCATCAAACTACCTACCCTTTCTCTCTTTGGTCTTAATGGTCACGACAATTTGTCGACCGAGAACGCACAGGTGCTAATGCACCTCTGTCGAGGTATGCACAAACATATCCTCTCCAGATCCACCCAAAAGGAAATAGAACAGAAAAGAACGTCCAAGCTATATGCAATCCTACATATGTCTATGTAAATCAATCATAACAAGGATTTAAGCATATGTTCTCTATTAGGTCACACGTGGCGCACAGAGATATGTCTATTCTATGCGCAACTTATGCAGTCGAAACCCACAATCACATGCTAATATATTTAGGTATAAATCTATAATTCTTCTGTCGATATCATGCAGATTACCAAAATCATCACTAATATCTTAGCGAGAATCATAAAGCACAAATATATTAAACCAAATCATAAGGTGCCAACCAAAGAGATAAAGACAATCAATTCAAATAACAAAGGGATCCATTATAACTTTAGAGCCAATATTCAGTTCATAGTTAATAAACCAAATACAAGTAGCAAATAAGACAACATTTATAAAATACAAAATTAGAGAGGATAAAGGGATAGAAGAAACTCTATCAAAGCCCCTTCGGTCTCCAATCAATCCGCTCCTTTCAAGCTTTCCAATCTGTGTCGCCCGTTGCTCTTAAGCTCCAAAGAAAAGCCAAACTTCTCCCTAAACTACCTAATCTATATTTACAGAGATAAGAAATAAAGAGAAATTACAAAAGAAAAATCCTAAGCTAAGCTATCCTATTCTATTTACATGATTTATGTTATGAGATCTATATCCCTTTCTCTCTCTCCGTTCTCCTGATGCAAGCGGCTGTTCCTCGCTTATATACAGCTCCCCTCTTCTTTTAGGTCATTAAAGACTCATTACTGCTTGGGCACCGGAGCTCGTGTTGCGACGCGAGCAAAGGCTTAACAAGCGGCACTAGGGCGCGAGATGAGGCGCTGGGGCACCGTTAATGGCGCTTGGGCACGAGTCTGGCACCGTCCTTGGCGCTGAGGCACCGTTAATGGCGTTGGGGCGCGAATCTGGCACCGGCCCTGGCGCTGGGGCACCACACGCTCAAGCGAGGCGCCAAAAGTCAGTAGCTTTGCCTAGCATTGGCGCTGGGGCGCGAGCTGGGGCGCTGGGGCGCCGGATATGGCGCTGGGGCGCGACTTCCAAGTGTAACACTGGCGTTGCGGCGCTAGTGTTGGAAAAATGGCCAATATGCCCTGTAAGCTGGAAAACAACTCTGCATTGCATCAATTAAGCATAATAACACTACAATGATATAAAACTATATAAAATCTACGAGAACAGGCAACTATTTAAGTCATAAAATATCTGATTCGTGGGTATGAATCCCGCTCATCAACTGCATGACTGATGCTTAATTTAACTCCTGCTGAGTATCTTCATTGGTTATGTATTTGACATCACCTCACCACCTTGGCTTTTTGGGAATATGTTCATAATTCCTCCATAGTTGGTTGCTTGAAAATAGTAGAATACAAAGTAGCACGTGTCAACAGATTACCCAATATGAGTATGTGTAGCAGAAGTGAAGTATTGAAAAAGTTCTTGTTTCTAGAAACAAATGCACAGTTACTGAAACCTGAATGGAAATAAGTACACTGCCATAAAATAAAACGGACTGATATACTTTGAAGGGAAAGGACGAAAATTTAAAGCATAATACTAGTATAAAGTTTATCGGGCTTACTCAAACGATGAATGAACTCCTGTCAATCCACTGAATGGGCACCAGTGAACTCCAAATGGCTGAAAATAAGATCAAAAGAAACAAAAAAAAATTAAAAAAAAAAACTTTAAAAGATTATATGGTAGAGAAATCTATCATATATGGCTGCAATAAATTGTTTGCATCCATTCCACCTAACCAAAGCATCTTTACCCTTGATCCAAAATCCCATATTACCACCAAATAAATATTTACTTGGAGCGCCTAGATTTTACTTGTTTCGGCTTCAATCCATTATCTTCATTTTCAGGCAATTTAGTTCATTGAGACACATGTATTATTATTACATAAGACCTTTTATATCATAACATTGCCTCATTTAGAAATGCACATGATTGCTGGAAAGGCAACTGCAAAGATGTAGTATAAACTTGTATAAGACCAACACTAGAGAAATTGTTTGGTGCAGGCTTGTACATGTTTATATGTTATCTATGTAATTACCAGATTGTATATATTCTTTCACACCTGAATTCGTTAGAGTTAATGCCTAATTCAGTTTCATTTCTGATGTTTTATTCCATTAAATATTTATTGAATGTTATGAGAAACCCTAAAATTTTATGGTCATTCAGCGATAGAAAATTTTATAATCGAGTCACTACATATTAAAGAGAAAAGAGCCGAATAGTCAAATTGTGTTTAAAGTAAGCTACTTCTGCTCTATGTTCACTATATTCTCTTTGCCTCGTCCTTAGGGTGGTGGGTAAGATATAAAAATTTAACTTAAAGGACTGAGAAAGGTTTCTTAATAAATATGAGCAGTTTTTATTGTAAAGTTCAGAACTTTGTTATACAAAGCCATACATGGGGAACTTCAGATGCAACATTCACATTAAAAGTTCATATAAATGTAATGCTCCTATTAGATAATTAACTGCATGTTTGCTGAATGTTAACAATTTATTTACGGTCTGAAAATATGAAAGGGGAACTGCAGATAATCACTCCAATGTCCCAAAACCTTTAGTCTTTTGATATTCCAAACAGTTTCTCTGGTCTTGGTCTTATACAAGTTCAGATTTTCTGGTTGTGTGTCTCAACTCTTAAGCATGTCGCAAACACATAATGATATCTTATTAAGATACCTCACTTGCAAATTTGAAAGACACACAAGTGACAAATCAAGCTTTTATGACCTTTTCTTTGACAATTGTTATTTAAACTGTAAGAGTGACCCAAATGTATGATAATGTACTCGTTTAACTAAAAGTTTGATTCGATCTCTCAAAATATAAATGATTTAAATATGACCATTGGTTATTGTTTTATCTGATTTTTGTGTATTTTGTTATTGTTTAAATCACTGGTTGAGTTGATGTAATTGAAGTGATGAATAAATTTTAGGTTGAACTTAATTTCATGGATAAGAGTTGGACGCATCATGAGCGTATATCAACGACTTATCGCAATGGGGTCAAAAGCTTTATTGAGCATGTACGTGCAACATTTGGCCCAACAGTTGACATTAGATGTCCTTGTATTAAATGTATGAACCTATAAACTAAAACCCAAGAAGAGGTGTCTTCATATTTGTGCATAAATGGGATAATGCCTTCTTATGATAAGTTGATTTACCACGGTGAACCCATTCCACGTATACCCAATGAACATACACTGCTACAAAATAGTAAATAGATAACGCGTAAAAAACGTTCTAGAAGGTCTTACAGAAACATCGTGGTTAACGGTGTCATCTATTTGACACCTTTATACAATATTTTTAAAACGTTGTGGTTTGACACATTACACAACGTTTTTCTCTTAAAAAACGTTGTATATTTTTTTTCCAGAAATCATTGGATGCTTGAAAACGTTGTAGATGGTATGATTCCACAACGTTTTCTGGCTTAAAATGTTGTAATTTGATACATCAAACAACGTTTAGACACATTTATACAACGTTTAGAAGGTGTCATCTATTTAAATCCAAAATGTATCAAACATTCAAAATATACCAATTACAAATAATATTACTATCCATACATCTCAAATTCAAAATATACCAATTACAAAAAAATATTAATACCATACAATACATTTACATCCCAATAATACCGAACTATCCATACATCTCAAATTCACTTTTCAATATAATTACTACTATATTAAATTGTGAATTTGACTACATCCACAAAATATACCAATTACAAATAATATGGCATGATTTGAAGAATATTAATATTATTCCCATATATTGATGCAGTAACCAGAAGAATCGCACTTGGGTCAAAACATAAGGTAGATATGGAACTGGTATGCGCCCTAAACTGTGATAAAATAGATCTGGATACAAAATCTTTTATGATAACCTGCAATAAATGAATCGAAATAAGAACACTTCTAAGATTTAGGTAATTAGCAAAAGCATAAAAAAGTAATCCTTTAGTGTGTCAACATCCTGCTGCAAATTTATAAATCTCACTACTACGAGAGACTAAATCACTTTTCAAGAATCTAAAACCCGACTAAATCACTTTTCAAGAATCTAAAACCCGACTAGAGATGACTTCACATTTGTACCGGTGGCTGAGTTAATCAAAATTCGAAGGACATTCCTGGTACGCGTATACCCAAATTACGTAATCATTAAGAATCAACAGAGCCACAAAGGTGGAAACTTCATTTTCATTTTAAAGCAAGGATCACCCAGATTGAGACTACTTATCGAATTATGAGATGCAGAGTCCAATTCTAATCTTATAAGTGCACCTTTGTCACCGTGTCAACACAACGAATACCAAGTGGTTAGAGATCTAATTTTTCTTAAAATCTGGAGGGTGCAATTGTGTTCCTTAGAGTGGCAAATATTGGTCCCAGAATCCTGTCTTCAACCCCTATGCAAAAATTGTTCTAGTCTATCATTTCTGCCACTACTAATTCTAAAATTTATACTATTTCTGAATGGGGCCTAAAGATTTATAGCCTATGTTATCTTTCGAATTTTATTTGGTAAAAACTCTCAATTAGAAAGAGAAACAAAGCAGGGGAACACTCAATAGTTTGGAATAATAGGACAGGGCTCAGAGCAATCTTTCTGTAAGAATAACACATCACCTGGCTGCATATTGCCAGAAGTATACAGTATTAAAGTATCAAAATACCATCATTTAGAAATTGAAACACAACTCATTTAATAAAGATATCGTGTGTATAAAGATTTGGCGTCTATCTCATTCTAGTATTTAACATCAGATTATATAAGTATCAATTCATAAACCAGAGAAGATAAGTCTCGAAATAGCAACCAAAAACAAAACAATATGTTCCCAATATTAAAACATTATTAAGTTTGAGGTATAGAAGATGGAGATAACTTAAAAACAAACCATCTTCCAGACATACTTATCAATTAAAAAAATTGTAAATAAATAAAAGGATAAACAACATACCGTGTTGCATACTCAGAAAAATGTTTTCCGGGTTGTCGCTACCTCAGGGTGTGCAAATCACATCCCGGACAGTATTCCATGAAAAGACACGAGAATCTATCAGTCTCAAAGTGAGTGTACAATGTCTGCAAGAATGGATGGTCCAGCAACTGCAATATCTCTCTCTCTCTGTCTGAGCCCTGGTCAACTTCTTCCTGCTTGCAAGGGAAGCCTTGTCCATCACTTTCATAGTTGTAAACAAAAAGTAATTGAAAAATATCATATTATAAATTTGAATTGTTGATTTCCTGGAAAGAAAATTATGGCACTCTTACAAATATATATATATATATATATATATATATATATATATATATATATATATATATATATATATATAAAGACACACACACACACATATTAATCTACCTATGGCCAGACATTGTGAAACCCCAGATTTTATGAATAAAGATTTAATTTTATTTTAATTTTTTTTTCGAAATATTTTTTTAAATATTATGGTGTGAATTTGAGATAATGTTATAGTTGTGGGTAGTATTTATAAATTTTGCAAAGTATGCAAGTTGTTGTATTATATTCGATTGGTCGGGAAATATTATTTTTGTCGAGGAATATTCGTACGACAGCACAATTATTGGTGGATCCCACAACAGAATTATTGTCGGATTGAGAAAACAAAAAAAATATTTTATGAAAATAACGGCGGAAGTTTTACCGTTAATACTGTTGAACTACTCGGTAGTAAAAGTACAGTAATACGTGTGATTACATAGTAGCATACGGTATTGATTATTGAGACTTACGTGATAAGTCACTCAGTTTTATTTTATTGGTATTATTAATGTAATAAAACAGAAAAGCTTTTTATATAAAACAGAATACTTTTATAAAGTTATTCGTTTTATTAGGCTAATAGTAAAATCTTTTAATATAAAATATTTTTATAAGTTATTTTTAGACAATAAAGTTATCTGTTTTATTAGACAATAATTAGAATATATTATTATATTTTATTTAAAAGATTTTACTTTAAATATGGACCATCAGATTAAAGTAAATCAATCTAGACCGTTCATGAGTTAGTTACTATGCAGTCTATTTTTCTATAAATAGAAGCCCATTCCTTCATTATTTTCTTACGAATTCACTGAAACCCTAGAGAGAGAAATTATAGAGAGAGAGAAGAAAAGTATTCTGCTACTTCACTACTCCGATATCAAAATTTTTTTACGGTAAGGGATATTATTTATTGTACTCGTAAAGGGTATTCTCTCTTTTTTATTCATGAAGAGAACTTATGTTATTCTATTATTTATTATTCTGTTGGAATAACCTGTATACGCGGGCCACCCTATACTTGGTGAAATTCTTCTGTTATTCCATTCTTTATTATTCCGTTGGAATATCCTGTCTGTACATTTTACGCCGGACCTGGTTCTATTTTTATTATTCTGTTGGAATATCCTGTCTGTGTGTTTTACGCCGGACCTGGTTCCGTCTTAATTATTCTGTTGGAATATCCTGTCTGTGCGTTTTACGCCAGACCTGGTTCCGTTATTTAGTATTCTGTTGGAATAACTTGTCTATGCGAAGTACTGCATGCATGGTGATTTCTGTTGTTATCCCATTCTTTATTATTCTGTTGGAATATCCTGTCGGTGCGAATTTTGCCTGACCTGGTTCCGTTACTTATTATTCTGTTGGAATAACCTGTCTATGCGAAGTACCGCATATATGGTAATTTTTTTTGTTATTCCATTGTTTATTACACTCAGTTGATTAAAGTTTTGACTTCTATACTCCATGAAATTAGTGGAATATCTTTGATATTTGCGCTTCATCCAATATCTTTTCATGGAAATATTCTTCTGAGCATTCTTGAATTTTACTCTACAAAGCAGTATCATGTTGACAATTTGGATGTTATCAGTTCCTAGATAAATTAATTCTTGAACTTATTTTATTGAATTCTTATATCATTGTCATCATCCTTATGTTTATATTTTGTTGAAAGTCATCTATGGCCTATAGTGCATTGATGGACTTGGTATGATTATGACCAGGGATTATTCGGTGTAATCTTGACCGTAATATTATAAATGATGTGAAAAAATTCCTCATTGGCCGTAGTGCATTGATGGACAGTTTTTGGTATGATTATGGCTATGGATTCTCTTTGGCCGTAGTGCAAAGATGAATTGTTTTATGGCATGATCAGGACCGTTGATGAAAACATGATTATCTTTAGCCGTAGTGCATGGATAATTCGTGGTCGTGATACTAAAGAATATCCTTGGCCGTAGTGCAGGGGTGATTCGATGATGTGGATTATTTATTAAGCTGAGTCCTAGCGATAAAAGTCACGAAAAACCTTTTAAATCATAAAATATAGTAGATTTTATTCTCTACTTGACTCTTTTAATGGATTGCTTGTTCCGCTACAGTTAAACTTGATGTCTATTGTATTTTATCAGTTTAACATTATTGAAGACTAATGATAATTTATTCTGCATTATCTTAGTCATAATATATCTTACTGGACTAGTTGAGTTCACCCTTTCTTTCACTATTCTCTTTACGAAATGAGAATATAGTTGGGACGAGTCGAGAAACGGAGTGATGGACCAGATGATAGCATTAGTAGTCCTCACTATTCTATGTAATAGTGTGATAATAATTATAATGAGGACTCCTTTTGAGTTTGTATACTCTCTAGTAGACAATATTTGTATTCAAACTCACAGTTTATGTTTTGTCGTATTGTACACGACAGTTGTATTATTAAGTTGTATTTAAATTCTGTACCATGTATCTGGCGACTCAAGATGGGTGATGTATACCTAATTTTGGGGGCGTCACAGTTGGTATCAGAGCTTAGGGATATGATCCCTGGCTGAGATGTGAGAATAGAACTAGGAGGGGAGAGACGGGTAATTCCTTCGCTAGTATGACCTACCTAAGTTTATTTGGTATTTAATTGGTCGGTCAGAGTATAGAGATAATATGTGATAGGTTAATTAACCCTTGTTTTGTGGCAGTATTTGAAAATGACATCCGAGAATGTTGAGAATAACAATGGAGCACATGAGACCGTGGAGACACCTCTAATCTCCAGCCAAGATAATGTGATTAGAGATATCCATGTGGTGATTGAGGAATTAAAAGTTGCACTCAAGCTAGTCGCAAAGGTAGCAACTGAGAGTGAGGAAGAAGAGGAACCTGAGGAGGATTTAATAGAAGAACTTATTGATCAAAATGTAGAATTGCAAAATCGTATTCATGAGTTAGAAGAGCAGGCTGAAGAACGGAAGCCGGTCGTGGAGCAAAGGAATGTAACAATTCAAAATTATATTACCCGATGTGCGATAGCTGAACAGGAGCGCTCTTTGGCAGAGTATACGATATTAAAGCTGGAATCTGAAAATTCAAATGTCAAGGAGCAGCTGAAAGAAGAAACAACTGAACGAGTGAGAATGAAAGATGCATGGGTAAAAGTCACACGACGCGTTGATATTGTGGAAAGACAAATCCAATCCAAGAAAGCTAAAATAGATGATATGTATTTCTTTTTTCGACAGCAATTGGGAGAACCCAGCATCGAGTTTTGAATTACCCTATACATTGCGGTCAACCCCAATTCGATATGGATCGAAGGCTAATGATTTAGATCATGGAGCAGGAGTACGACAAAGCAGTTGAGGGTGGAATATGCCCTATAGCGAAAGTCAATTCCAGTGGTAATGACGACACCAAAGACTGTCTGTGACGAACGAGAATTCTGTAATTTATTTTAATATTTATTGAATTAAATAAATATTTTCGATGATTTAATTATTAGATTTAATAATTAATTGATGAAATTGTGGTAGATTAATTTAATCATATGTGTTACATTTATTAAATTAATGTAGAGAATTTTATTATTCAAGTATGTGATTATGTGAGCTTATTGAATTAAATGAATTATTTAATTAAGCATAATGTTATTTAATTAATTTAATTATTAATTAGAGAATTAATAAATTGACATTATTTATTAATGAGATATTTAATTATGTGACTATGTGAAATTATGATAAATTATTATATTTTATTTCAAGAAAATTAAATAAAATATGGGATTTATTTTATAAGAGTGTGACATGACTTAAACTATATTATAAAGGTTTTATTAAATTAAATGGTTTTGAATTATTCTCTTGCTAGCCAAACATGGCACTATGGGATGTTAGGGTCAGTTAACCCATGACTGGGTAACTGACCACCAACGCGCATCTGATCCTTCCTAATTGATCACGACGTCTTCTCTTTTCATTTTGTTCTAAGTCTGATAAAAATACCAGAGAGAATTAGAGAGAAAATCAGAGAGTTTTGCTAAGAGGTTGGGTGAGTCAGGAAGAATCAGAAGGAATTCATCCCCGATTACTTTATCTACGCTTGGGTAATCTCTTTAACCAAGTTTTTATTTACGTCATTTAAAGTTTCCATGAGTATGGCTTAAGTCTTCTGTGAAACTCTGTAATTGGTTTAGGAGTAATGATTATAGGTTTATATGTGTGTTATGTTGTATCAAATCATGTAATTATGTATATGTTGCAAACCATAACATCAGTGTTGTGAAAACATGTCGTACATATGTTATTTCAAAATAAACAGAGTACGTGATATGGCCATATGCCCATATATGTGATAATTGATGTATTGATTATATATTATCCCTAAAATTTACACCCTTATATTATTGAGCATGTTAATACGAAGAGATCAAGCCTTAAACGAACGGATTCGGTGTTATAACGAATCCGTAGTGTTAAATTATAAGTTTTGTTCAAAATCCTCAAGAACTTCAAGAACAGTCCAATTTTTACATGATTTAAATCTGTGATTATATGTTTTAATGGGTTAAAATCACTTTATATATGTTGGGTAATGATTATATATAAATTATATCATATGGGTATGTCTAATTTTGAGTAGAAAATAAGAAATTGGGAGAAATTGGCATGTTCTGCGATTTTTCGCAAACAACCATTTCTGTGTCTGGTATGCCGCGCCGCAGCGTCGGCTACCAGTTCATTTCCCGCGCCACAGCGCCACCGTGCCGTAGCGCCATGACTCGAGCCACAGCGCCACGGCGCCGCAGCTTCAAGTGTCCGGCCGCAGCGCCATTGCGCCGCAGCGCGAAGCCTTAGTACAAACGTGGCGCCGCAGCGCCACTCTCCAGAAAATTCAGAATGAGTTATTTTTTTTTAAATGTTAAAGTCTAACATGTGTTAGTGGATTGATGTAATGAACATGTAATCATGTTAGAGGTATTATGAGATGATAAAATAGTTGTTTAACATGTAATAAAATATTATATGTGAATTAAATTATTAAATACATAATTAGTTTGCTAATTCATGAAGTATAAATTATGTGACTACGTGATAATTTGACTAAGTTTAGTCAATAATTAAAGTAGACAACGAGAATGAGTTTATATTGATTAGTTAATTTATAATTAACTGGTATTGTATATATGAATGGTATGTAGGATTTAATTCAAAGAACGTGCTTAGTTAAAGTGTAATCTACGCACGAGGCAAGTATCATATTCCTAACTCCATTCTATTGAGCAAGTTTATTTAAACTTAAACGTTACTTTTATGTTGAGCAAGTTTCTTAACTCTATCTTTTACATTGAGCAAATTTCCTAAACTTAAACTATTATTCAAGTTCGAGTATTATATTAAAGATTGATTATCTTTCAAAGCATGATTCAGTTATACAATAATTGTTCTATTGTATACTTCTTGAGATTATTAATCATATTGAATATCATTATTGTCGAACTTTTTAGACTAGTGAACCTTTCTGATTCAGCTAGTCCTTAGTTGATGAATGTTCTAAATTTCAGAACCCTTATTGAATTATCCAAACCAAACTTCCTTTGGTGCGGACTCGAATGTCAAACTGAGATGAACAACCCTTTAAAGGGATTTACTTATGCGTTAGCGTTAAGATATTGTGCACAGTATGGTACTAAGGGCTGATCCCCCTAAGTACGAGAAGAAGGTCCATAGTCTTATGACTGTTAAAGGTTTCAAGTATAACCCTTGTTAACCTAGGACATAGTTCAAGGTCTTATGACCCTCAGAATTCTTTTGATTCATGTTATTTATTCTTGATTCAAAAGTTGAGCTTTTATTCAGATATCTTTGATTATTCGCATTTTATTATCTTGTTGTTTCATTATTATACCTGTGGGCATTTGTGCTCACTCTTGCTATATAATAACATTGCAGTTAAGAATGAAAGAAGTGATTAACCTTCCACTAGTAAAGGCAAGTGCAAAGTTAGCAAGTGACGAAGACTTGTTATTTTAATTGATGATGTATTTATGTTTAAGACTTATGTTGTTGTTTAAGACTTATTTGTTTAGAATTTCGCACAGATGTTTTAAGGTTAGTTAACCTGGGATTGTATTATTCTTCAGATGTTGTAACCCTTAAGGGGAAGATTTTATTTTCTATCCATTGCATGGTTTGCTTTTATTGGGTAGATAGATAAATGATGCTTGTACAGTGAACACCAAATCCCGTGGAATCGAAGTACCCAGATTTGGGGGTGTCACACTGTCCCGAACAAGTCAAATTCGGTAGTTTAAGGGAGAGCTTTTTTCGTGAAGAGGAATCGAACGAAGTTATCACGGGTTAGTTAATTATAAATTCTTGCGAAGTCTATGCCTTATTCGATACCAGTTCTACCTATTCTTTTATCTCTCTTGCTTGCACTTAACGTTTAAATTTAACTCCGGAGAAGTTAAACTTTGACTTATTGGTTAAAACTTCATTACTAGAAACCTTCGTTACCTCCACTATTTATAAATCTTGTTTGATTCAAATCGATACTTTCACGTTACCTGTCGATCTTATCTCTTTGAAAATACTTGCCTTTGATGTGATTTTTGGAAACGATTGGTTAACTACTCATCATGCTTTTCGTAAGATTGTTAGCTTTCATACTCTTAACCAACCTGTTATGCGAATTCAAAGTAACCAAACCACTAAAGTTAATCATTGTCATATCAAGCCATAAGTAAAGAGCCCCGATTCTTTCGTTGTTGACTTCCTTTTGTGGGATGCACCGAAGCCAGACTTTCCGTAGGAGAAGTTGTGAATGACGATAGCAAGTTGATAGGTATCAATGTGACGTGTTATCCAAGTCTTGGATGTGAGTCACAGTTTTGAATGATATTTCTATTGTTAATAAATTTCCTGACGTATTCTTGAAGACTTCTTGGCCTACCCTAGAGCGTGAAATCGAATTTTGTATTGACCCCAGTACAAAACCCATTTCTTAAACCCTCAAATATTTCTTTACTTAAAACGAATGTAACATGCGCCAAAGACGTTGGCTCGAGTTGTTAAAGATTACGATCGTACCATTCAATACGATTAGAATCGACTTTAATCGATAAAGTTAAAGCCGATCAAACTACATACTCAGAGCTGATGAATGTGAAGAAGAAGGTTCAAGAGGGCGTTATTCTAGAAGCAAGAATCGATGGAGAGAGGAAATCTCAACCCTCGATTTAATTGACCCATTTGAAATCCTCGATCGAGTAGGAACTGTGGCTTATAGACTCGTTTTACCGCCAAGTATGTCGCGTGTTCATAACATTTTTAACATATTGATGTTACATAAATATGTGGACGACCCGAACCACATAATTGATTTAGAACCGGACGAGATACCGGATAATTTAGCGTATGAAGATGTACCTGTTAAAATTCTAGAATGTATTCAACACTCAAAGGTTATACCTCAAGAGTTAGAATCTGACGAAGTGTCCTCATCTGTTCGGCATACCAGGTACGTACGTAAATTTCGAGGGCGAAATTTCATAAGTAGGGTAGATTGTGAAACCCCGGATTTTATGAATAAAAATTTATTTTTTATTTTTATTTTTATTTTTTTCGAAATATTTTTTTAAATATTATGGTGTGAATTTGAGATAATGTTATAGTTGTGGGTAGTATTTATAAATTTTACAAAGTATGTAAGTTGTTGTATTATATTCGATTGGTCGGGGAATATTATTTTTGTCGGGGAATATTCGTACGACGGCACAATTATTGGTGGACCCACAACAGAATAATTGTCGGATTGAGAAAACGACAAAAATATTTTATGAAAATAACGGCAAAAGTTTTACCGTTAATACTGTTGAACTACTCGGTAGTAAAAGTACAGTAATACGTGTGATTGCATAGTAGCATACAGTATTGATTATTGAGGCTTACGTGATAAGTCACTCAGTTTTGTTTTATTGGTATTATTAATGTAATAAAATAGAAAAGCTTTTTATATAAAACAAAATACTTTTATAAAGTTATTCGTTTTATTAGGCTAATAGTAAAATCTTTTTATATAAAACAGAATATTTTTATAAAGTTATCTATTTTATTAGACAATAATTAGATTATATTATATTTTATTATGCATAGTATTTACATAGTGCATGCATAGTATTTGCATAGTAAAATCTTTTATAAAGTTATTCGTTTTATTAGATTATAAATAGAATATATTTTATTTTATTTAAAAGATTTTACTTTAAATATGGACCATCAAATTAAAGTAAATCAATCTAGACCGTTCATGAGTTAGTTACTATGCAGTCCATTTTTCTATAAATAGAAGCTCATTCCTTCATTATTTTCTTACGAATTCACTGAAACTCTAGAGAGAGAAATTATAGAGAGAGAGAAGAAAAGTATTCTGCTACTTCACTACTCCGATATCAAGTTTCTTTTACGGTAAGGGATATTATTTGTAGTACTCGTAAAGGGTATTCTTTCTTTCTTATTCATAAAAAGAACTTCTATTATTCCATTATTTATTATTCGGTTGGAATAACCTGTATACGCGGGCTACCCTATACTTGGTGAAATTCTTCTGTTATTCCATTCTTTATTATTCTGTTGGAATATCCTGTCAGTGCGTTTTACGCCGGACCTGGTTCCGTTATTTAGTATTCTTTTGGAAAAACCTGTCTATGCGAAGTACCGCATGCATGGTGATTTCTGTTGTTATTCCATTCTTTATTATTCTGTTGGAACATCCTGTCGGTGCGAATTTTGCCTGACCTGATTCCGTTACTTATTATTCTGTTGGAATAACCTGTCAATGCGAAGTACCGCATACATGGTGATTTCTTTTGTTATTCCATTGTTTATTATACTCAGTTGGTTAAAGTTTTGACTTATATACTCCATGAAATTAGTGGAATATCCTTGATATTTGCGCTTCATCCAGTATCTTTTCATGGAAATATTCTTCTAAGCATTTTTGAATTTTACTCTACAAAGCAGTATCATGTTGACAATTTGGACGTTATCAGTTCCTAGATAAATTAATTCTTGAACTTATTTTATTGAATTCTTATATCATTGTCATCATCCTCATGTTTATATTTTGTTGAAAGTCATCTATGACCTGTAGTGCATAGATGGACTTGGTATGATTATGACCAGGGATTATTCGGTGTAATCATGACCGTAATATTACAAATGATGTGGAAAAAGTCCTCATTAGCCGTAGTGCATTGATGGACAGTTTTGGTATGATTATGGCTATGAATTCTCTTTGGTCGTAATACAAAGATGAATTATTTTATGGCATGATCAGGACCGTTGATGAAAATATAATTATCTTTAGCCGTAGTGCATGGATAATTCGTGGTCGTGATACTAAAGAATATCATTGGCCGTAGTACAGGGGTGATTCGATGATGTGGATTATTTATTAAGCTGAGTCCCACTGATTAAAGTCATGAAAAACCTTTTAAATCATAAAAGACAGTAGATTTTATTCTCTACTTGACTCTTTTAATGGATTGCTTATTCCGCTACAGTTAAACTTGATGTCTATTGTATTTTATCAGTTTAACATTGTTGAAGACTAATGATAATTTATTCTGCATTATCTTAGTCATAATATTTCTTAGTAGGCTAGTTGAGCTCACCCTTTCTTTCACTGTTCTCTTCAAGAAATGAGAATATAGTTGGGGCGAGTCGAGAAACGGAGTGATGGACCAAATGATAGCATTAGTAGTTGTGAGGGCCCCGAATCCAGGTCCTAAATCACCTAGGATCCGGTTCGATCATTCTATACAACTATTACTATTTGTGAAAGATATAAACATAAATTGTTTATACAATACATTACACACTATTCCCCAAGGTCGAGTAACCTTAACTTAATACACAATACATAACTTACTTAACACATAACCTTAAAATACAACACTTATACAATTTAGCTGCACACATATCTTAACGCTGGAACTGTCTTTAACCTTTCCTTGTATCCGACGTATTCACCTTAATCTGCAATGTTTTATCATGATATAGCAAGGGTGAGCATAAGGATTGCCCAGCAAGTTTAAGTACAACAATATAACGATATATCATGATTGAAGAGTTTGAATAATAAGCTGGCTATAATTTAATAATATAATTGTGAACTAGCAGGAACAAGTTTATGACTGAACAAGTATATAACATGAACAAATATTTCTGAACCGAAGGGTAATGAAGGTGATCAGGCTTTCATACCTGACTTATACATGCAATATGTACAGAGTACAATTATACATGGCAATCAGCAATGATTAACCATAAGCTTATCCGAACAAAACACTTTTAGTAAAGTTAAGTAAAAATAAACTTGCCTGAACCGTTGATTACCGCTACGCAATTTATAACGCTTTATCCAAAGACCTAATATTAGTAATATAGATCTCCAATATTAGAATAATATCATCACAGTATAATATTACTATATATATAAACATAGAATTACCTAAACACATAACACATAACCCTGTCAGTCTATAACACACATAAGACTCGGTATCAAGTCAAACTATTGCAGTCTGAGTTGAACCCGACACAAATCTAACATTTCGACGGTCTAGTCGGATAATTATCGAGTTTAAGTTCAATTACACTCTGCCTAAACACTTAACAATTATCTCAGATAATTTTATTTTTAGTCAAAATATTTTTCACAGACTTGTAATAATTTTTAAATAATTATTACCAGTTATCCTGATTTTTCAATCATTAAAAACGTATTTAAATGAATTAAATACTACTTAATTTTTTTATCACTAATATTTATTTATTATCAAATATTAATGAAATACATGTCATAATATTATAATATATTTATAATATCACAAAGTATTTTTAATACTTTAAAATCACCTTTATATGATTTTAAACCATTAAATTTATTATCCGATAATTACTATTAATATTAAAATATTAATATTTTCATGACAAAATATCAAAAGTTATATTTTATAACTTAAAATATTTTTATAACCCTTAAATCATTTTCATATGATTTTTAAATCATTTATTCTATTTTTCCATGATTTATTTAATATATTTATTAAATAAACTAATTATCATTAATATTAATTAATTAATAAAATTTCTCACAAAATATTAAAAGTCACTACAAATAACTTAAAATATTTTCTTATACCATAATATTATTTTTCATGATTTTTCATGAATTAAAACTATTTTTAAATAATTTATTTAATATTATAATTAAATAAATTAAATACCTTTTATATATCAAAAATATTAAATATTTATGAAATATACTCAAAATAATTAAAAACTATTTTTCAGACTTTAAAATAATTTTTCAAAATTTATTTTGTATTTTTAATAATTGAAAACCATTTTTATCAATTTTTAAATAATTTTTGGAAAATAATAATAATAAACTGTCGCTAAAGGGCCCTATAGCGACAGACCCGTCGCTATAGGTGTTCTTGAGCCTACCCAGATTTCTTGTCAGTCACTAAGGGGCTCGGTTTGACCGGCTTTTAAGCTATGATCCTAATGTTTTCTGGGTACGGTTTTGGATTCATGTTGTAGTATTAATGCAATACTACAACCTTTAACAAACATCATGGCCATACAACACCAAATCAGTGAGATACAGACCTTCGAATTTCATGTTAGACCTGTTCTTCAAATTCTGGATTTTCCAGAATTTAAGAACAGTCAAGGTTCCTATTTTGAGCCCTTAAATCCTTGCTTTACAGGCTTGTTTTGTGTGATCTAGTGATTCATATATGTAGTAGATATGTTAGTCTGCAAGTAGATAACATCATAACATCATAATATCAAAACATAACTGAGATCTGGCATGGTCAAAGTACTTGTCAGGTATATGCTTAAGAACAAATCTGGGTTTTCCAGATTGTTCATCAAGCAGTTCGGTCAACTACGTTTGACCACAAATTTATAACTTATGGTTACGGCTATGAGTGATCTTATGTTTTCAACATGTAGTACTCGTGTCAACCTACAATAACAACACAAAAACGAGGCCAAAACACATGTCAGACGCAAGATCAATGGCCTCGAAAGTTACTGTCAGAGACATCTGGGTTTTTGGTTTTGCCCATATTCCAGAAGTCGTGATGGGTCAACGCTATTTGACCGCTCGTATCTCTCAACATATGCATGATCTGAGTAATATAAAACCATAGATGTGAAGTCCTTATGACAGAGAACATAACCAAAACATAAAACACAACATATCATTAACACACAGAGATTTATGGGCTCTGACATATGGTTGTCAGGCCATTTCTTGAATTTTTTTTCCAAACTTCAAAAATGCTTGATTCGTGAACTTTGATGTTTTGGATCTGGGATTTAACAACCCAGATCACTAAAATACACCTTCTAACACATCTTTAAACAACAAACAACAACATTAACACAAGATCACATGATTTTCGAAATTTAGGGTTTATACATTTTTCTAGCTTGATTTTTGATTTCTGATCTTTGATCTTATTCTTGGCTTGCTAATACTTGATCATGGTTTGGTTTCTCACACTTTCTCACTCTAACTTCCGAATTTCTAGAGAGAGAGAGTCTTGGTGAAAAATAAAAATGAAAGTAGTCATTTCTCTCTCTTTAATCTTATAAATTGATACAAATGCAATGTATAAGGATGTTATAAGGGCTGATTGCTGTGATTTAAGGCACATGGAGTAGGTGTAGTTGCTCACCAACCAAATATATGGCAAGATTTATATACCAACCTATTAAAGAATGTAATAAGGGCACAATGGTCATTTTCCATTTAATTATAATTCTAGAATGGTCATTTTGGACAATTGACCAAACCCTTAGAGTTTAAGGTTTGGGAAAATTTAGGGTTTAGGGTTTAACCCTTAATTTTGCAATTTAATTTCTAACATTTCTGAATTTCGATTTTTCAAAAATAGAAAATTAATATTTCTAAATTATAATTAGAATTTTCTAATTATATTAAAATTTCTTAATCACTAATTAAATCTTGCTAATTAGGATTAACATTTTCTAATTAAAATTGCTAATTTAGCAATTAGGGTCAAAATTGTTCATTAAGGTTTATAACCCACGAATTAGGGTTTCTAAAAGAAAATTAATTTTTCTAAAATTAAAATTAGATTTCGTAATTAGATTAATGTTTTCTAATTACTAACAACTTGAAAATTAGGATTAATATTTCATAATTAACATTAAAATTATTAAATCAACAATTAAGTTTTCCCTAATTATAAAGTAGGGTTCCTAAACCAGAAATTAGGGTTTCCAAAAAAATGTAACATTAGGGTTTGCTAATTAATTAAGCGTTACCCTAATTAATATTATAATTATTTACACTTACGCCACTAAGTTCCCGATTTAGGGTTTCATGCACCGAATTAGGATTTCGAATTCCCAGAACTGAAATTAGGGTTTCCAGAACCGGTTTCTAGGGTTTCTTGTTAATCGTTAGGATTTTCTAACCGAACGTTGACGTTCTTAATATATACCTAAGGTTTGTTACAGATATCAATTATCTGGTCAACCCTTGACCCTTAACCACATATTGTATTCATATACACAGAACATATTCACATATTACTTAATCCTGAATAATTCACTAAAATCTTTCACAGAATTTTGAAATCTTCAAAATTCCATCTTAAAAATATCAAACGCATACACTTATTTTCTATCTAGGTTCTAATTTCTAACCTTAAATCAATTTATAAAAATTTAAAAAATATTCTAAATTCTCGGGTTGTCACAGTAGTCCTCACTATTCTACGTAATAGTGTGATAATAATTATAATGAGGACTCCTTTTGAGTTTGTATACTCTCTAGTAGACAATATTTGTATTCAAACTCACAGTTTATGTTTTGCCGTATTGTACACGACAGTTGTATTATTAAGTTGTATTTAAATTCTGTACCATGTATCTGGCGACTCAAGATGGGTGATGTATACCTAATTTTGGGGGCGTCACAGTTGGTATCAGAGCTTAGGGATATGATCCCTGGCTGAGATGTGAGAATAGAACTAGGAGGGGAGAGACGGGTAATTCCTTCGCTAGTATGACCTACCTAAGTTTATTTGGTATTTAATTGGTCGGTCAGAGTATAGAGATAATATGTGATAGGTTAATTAACCCTTGTTTTGTGACAGTATTTGAAAATGACATCCGAGAATGTTGAGAATAACAATGGAGCACATGAGACCGTGGAGACACCTCTAATCTCCAGCCAAGATAATGTGATTAGAGATATCCATGTGGTGATTGAGGAATTAAAAGTTGCACTCAAGCTAGTCGCAAAGGTAGCAACTGAGAGTGAGGAAGAAGTGGAACCTGAGGAGGATTTAATAGAAGAACTTATTGATCAAAATGTAGAATTGCAAAATCGTATTCATGAGTTAGAAGAGCAGGCTGAAGAACGGAAGCCGGTCGTGGAGCAAAGGAATGTAACAATTCAAAATTATATTACCCGATGTGCGATAGCTGAACAAGAGCGCTCTTTGGCAGAGTATACGATATTAAAGCTGGAATCTGAGAATTCAAATGTCAAGGAGCAGCTGAAAGAAGAAACAACTGAACGAGTGAGAATGAAAGATGCATGGGTAAAAGCCACACGACGCGTTGATATTGTGGAAAGAGAAGTTCGATCCAAGAAAGCTAAAATAGATTATAAGTATTTCTTTTTTTCGACAACAATTGGGAGAACCCAGCATCGAGTTTTGAATTATCCTATACATTGCGGTCAACCCCAATTCGATATGGATCGAAGGCTAATGATTCAGATCATGGAGCAGGAGTACGACGAAGCAGTTGAGGGTGGAATATGCCCTATAGCGAAAGTCAATTCTAGTGGTAATGACGACACCAAAGACTGTCCCGAACAAGTCAAATTCGGTAGTTTAAGGGAGAGCGTTTTTCGTGACGAGGAATCGAACGAAGTTATCACGGGTTAGTTAATTATAAATTCTTGCGAAGTTTATGCCTTATTCGATACCGGTTCTACCTATTCTTTTATCTTTCTTACTTGCGCTCAACGTTTAAATTTAACTCCGGAGAAGTTAGACTTTAACTTATTAGTTAAAACTTCGTTAGTAGAAACCTTCGTTGCCTCCACTATTTATAAATCTTGTTTTATTCAAATCGACACTTTCACGTTACCTGTCAATCTTATCTCTCAGAAAATACTTGCCTTTGATGTGATTTTTGGAAACGATTGGTTAACTACTCATCATGCTTTTCGTAAGGTTGTTAGCTTTCATACTCCTAACTAACCAGTTATGCGAATTCAAAGTAACCAAACCACTAAATTCAATCATTGTCATATCAAGCCATAAGTAAAGAACCCCGATTCTTTCATTGTTGACTTCCTTGTGTGGGATGCACCGAAGCCAGACTTTTCGTAGGAGACGTTGTGAATGACGATGGCAAGTTGATAGGTATCAATGTGACGTGTTATCCAAGTCTTGGATGAGAGTCACAGTTTTGAATGATATTTCTATTGTTAATAAATTTCCTGACGTATTCTTGAAGACTTCTTGGCCTACCCTAGAGCGTGAAATCGAATTTTGTATTGACCCCAGTACAAAACCCATTTCTTAAACCCTCAAATATTTCTTTACTTAAAACGAACGTAACATGCGCCAAAGACGTTGGCTCGAGCTGTTAAAGATTACGATCGTACCATTCAATATCATCGTGGAAGTACGAACGTGGTAGCTGACGCGTTGAGTAGAAGATCGTATGCGGTTACGAGTGCGAATATACGAACCCACGTGAAGATAACGAATATACTATTAGAATCGACTTTAATCGATAAAGTTAAAGCCGATCAAGCTACATACTCAGAGCTGATGAATGTGAAGAAGAAGGTTCAAGAGGGCGTTATTCTAGAAGCAAGAATCGATGAAGAGAGAAAATCTCAACCCTCGATTTAATTGACCCATTTAAAATCCTCGATCGAGTAGGAACTGTGGCTTATAGACTCGTTTTACCCCCAAGTATGTCGCGTGTTCATAACATTTTTAACGTATTAATGTTACGTAAATATGTGGACGACCCGAACCACATTATTGATTTAGAACCGGATGAGATAGCGGATAATTTAACGTATAAAGATGTACCTGTTAAAAACCTGGAATGTATTCAACACTCAAAGGTTATACCTCAAGAGTTAGAATCTGACGAAGTGTCCTCATCTGTTCGGCATACCAGGTACGTAAGTAAATTTCGAGGGCGAAATTTCATAAGGAAGGGAGATTGTGAAACCCCAGATTTTATGAATAAAGATTTTATTTTTTTTATTTTATTTTTTTCGAAATATTTTTTTAAATATTATATTGTGAATTTGAGATAATATTATATTTGTGGGTAGTATTTATAGATTTTGTAAAGTATGCAAGTTGTTGTATTATATTCGATTGGTCGGGGAATATTATTTTTGTCGGGGAATATTCATACGACGGCACAATTATTGGTGGACCCCACAACGGAATTATTGTCGGATTGAGAAAACGACAAAAATATTTTATGAAAATAACGGCAGAAGTTTTACCGTTAATACTGTTGAATTACTCGGTAGTAAAAGTACAGTAATACGTGTGGTAGCATAGTAGCATACGGTATTGATTATTGAGGCTTACGTGATAAGTCACTCAGTTTTGTTTTATTGGTATTATTAATGTAATAAAATAGAAAATCTTTTTATATAAAACAGAATACTTTTATAAAGTTATTCGTTTTATTAGGCTAATAGTAAAAAAAATTTATATAAAACATAATATTTTTATAAAGTTATCTATTTTATTAGACAATAATTAGAATATATTATATTTTATTATGCATGGTATTTGCATAGTGCCTGCATAGTGTTTGCTTAGTAAAATCTTTTATAAAGTTATTCATTTTATTGGATTATAAATAGAATATATTTTATTTTATTTAAAAGATTTTGCTTTAAATATTGACCATCAGATTAAAGTAAATCAATCTAGACCGTTCATGAGTTAGTTACTATGCAGTCTATTTTTCTATAAATAGAAGCTCATTCTTTCATTATTTCTTACGAATTCACTGAAACTCTAGAGAGAGAATGTAACGACCCCAAAATAGGTCCATTCCATCCAACCTATTCTGAGTCGCCAAATACATGGTACAGAAAACAACTACAACTTTATTACAACAATTGTC
Organism: Panax notoginseng; assembly: GCA_016801055.1. Classification (NCBI taxonomy): domain Eukaryota; kingdom Viridiplantae; phylum Streptophyta; class Magnoliopsida; order Apiales; family Araliaceae; genus Panax; species Panax notoginseng. The sequence continues at coordinate 127,125,607 of CM029019.1, forward strand.
GTGCAAAATACAACAACACATATGCTATGAGTTTGGATACAAATATATACCAAATGTGACTCATGTTCCAACCGTGGACATCACCTCACAATAACACCTTACATAAAGGTATAGTCAAAAACTGTTTTAGAAATTAGAATCTTTGGGAAGTGCTCAAGAAAACCTTCGTACATGGGAGGCCACGCGTCTAGGTTATGATAGATATCATATGGCCACAGAATTATCCTTGGTTGACCCAATAGACCCCAAAGAAAAATGAGAAGATTACTATCATATTCTTCCCAATGGTGAGTCTTCTCTTGACTTATCGTTATCTCCACTGTCTCAAATTGAGAATTATACTTCAAACAAACACCAAGATTATATAGGTAGTGCTCATAGATATACTCAGCAAGTGGATGAGCACAACCCTGTCCTATGATGACACGAGGTTGTATGTCATTAGACATCTTGTATGATAGTGACAAAACACCCTTCCAACGTTGGGTTCGCCTCACCCTATTTTCTTCACCAAATATAACTACTAAATGATGACCACCGTTCTATTTCCTTGTTACCCCCGCTCGACCCAGCTACACTCTTATTACCTGAAAGGAATTGTGAACAGAAGGGTGAGCACAACTAGCCCAGTAAAGAATATCATGACTAAAGATAATTAAATTATCAATAGCCTTCATCAATAATAAATCAGAGATTTAGAATATATGGTAAATGATAAAAATTTCAACCATAGTTGCAGCGGAACGAGCAATCCATTAGAAGAGTCAAATAGACTATAAAGTCTATTATCTTCTCCATGTTAAAAATCCACCAACAATGTTTTATCTCTGTAACATCAATCAACAGTTCTGGTCCACAATCATATAAATAACTCATAATCATAATTATGATTCTAAATTCCTCTTCTCATCCAGGACAAAGATAATTTTCATCACTTGTCTTTACCTGAAACATCAAAGATCATGGTTATACCAAATCACAATTCTTGTTCATAATCATACTAATAATTTCATCTTTGTACTACGGGCCAAAGATATTCGTCAACAGTTTATCTTTGCACTACTGGCCAAAGATATTCAACAACAGTTCATCTTTGCACTACAGGCCAAAGATATTCAACAACATATCATCTTTGCACTACAGGCCATAGATATTCATCAATAGTTCATATTTGCACTACAGGCCAAATATATTCATCAACAGTTTATATTTGCACTACATGCCAAATATATTAATATCTCAAAGAATTATAATCATTTTAGAATTTATATAAACAATAATTATAACCATGTTGATCAATTCACCTTTGCACTTAAGCTTAAGATATTCAATTATAAATTCAATGGTCGTGATCATACCAGTCACAATTCAACTTTGCACTACAGGCCAAAGAGAACCCTAGTCATGATCATACCAATAATCTACCCATCTTTACACTCCAGTGAAAGAGAATTTCAACATCAGGGTTATAAAAATGTTATATATGATGATAAAAATAATATGATCAACATATAGTTTTAATCTCAAGAGTAATATTCGTAACTCATGAATAGTAACCCCGACACAAAAGATAGAAATTCTACAATAAAATTCATACCAATATTTCGGTATAATGATATTGAAAGAATAACATTACTTAAATTTATAAACAATTTATTTTAATTGTTTACACTTTACTAATTAATGCATTTAATCATCATAAAATGTCAACTCTTACAATTTCATCATCAATAACCAAAACCCTCATCAAAAATCTGCATATACCTCATATAGGATTCTCAAGCCATAAAATCCTATTTTTCAATTTTCTTTCTTCACAAAACATATTTAATTCATTTACTCATAACTAGACCATTTTCATGAAAAATACCAAATCAGTTCCAAAAATATTTCTTTTCTGAGATTTAGCATAATATAGTCCCATAGTGAACATATATTTTTCTCAGAATTTTTAAAAGTCATTTACTATTTTTCATATGGCCAAAATAGCCGAATATTTAGACATTTATCAAAAATTGTACTTTTATCTAAAAATTCTGAAATTCACAGAGTATACTCCTTTCATATACATGTACTCCCAATAAAAATTTCATCAATTTTGGAGTTAACCACAAAGAATTATAAGCGGTTACTTTTAAAATAGTCTTTTCTCATAAAATTCATAACTCTTAATCTATACATCCAAAAATCACCATTTTTGGACACAATCAAGAAAACTCATCAAAATATCATTTCAAATTTTTCCAGAATTTTTGAAGATCAGAAAAATTACGAAACTGAAAATCATAACAACCCTTAAAATCCATTACTATCCCTTACTATCCCTTACAATCCCTTACCTCAAAAGAGCAGTACTTCTGACTGGATATCGGATATGATGCTGAAGAAAACTTGCACTGATGAATAGCAACTCACAAAGTATCTAAATACTCACAAAATATGCTTCATAATATAGAGAGAGAAAGAGAGAAAGCTTGTGTTTTTGGTGTGATTTTCAATTCTAACTTAGCCCTCTATTTATAGAAAAATTTTGGTAGGTTTGACCTGCAACCTGATGGCTTTACCTGCTACTATTCCCACCCACCACATTTGAAATATAATTCAGCACATTTCTTCACCAACCACAAGTGGGGCCCACCAATTCTAGAATTTTCCACCAAAATGATAAACTCTGAAAATTTAACAATTTCTGAACCAGTCATCTCGTAAAATTCATAATAAATCATACGTTCATTTTTAACGGTTCAAAATTTGTGGGCATATACTCAACTTATATATGTATAACATATCCAAAAATTACCACGATCCAACGGTCGGATTAAAAATTATAACCCCCGCAAAATATCTCAAAACCATAATTTTTAATACCTCCATTCCGACAAAATACTGATAAAAACCTCAACATTATCTCCTTCATTTTTAACCACAAAAATATATCCCTCGTTTATATCCCCATAAAATAAATATTTTCTTATCACATGAATCAATAATTAATTATTCACAAATAATATTACAGAATCACATTTATGACAACCAGGCCGTTCCCAGGAAAGAGGGGGCTTTTCAATAAGGATTTCTCCTTACTGGCGCGCAATTAGATGACCAAACCTCTCCTTAGACAGAACTTTCTAGACATTGCCAATAATGTTATCTAATAATATTATTCAAATAATATGAATTATTGATCTGATAATAGGAAATACTGTACAGCAACAATTATTGAACAACAATAATACAAAATTTCAACGTAGCAATTATTGAATCAATAAAATAAAATATTGAACAGTAATTACTGTAACAATTATTGAGTAGTGCCTTCTTACGTAAGAATCAATAATTTCAAAAATACTATGTAATACCGTGTGCTACTATGCAATAACGCGTATTACTGTATTTTAACCACCGGGTATTCCAACAGTGTTAACGGTAACAACTACGCCGTTATTTGTAAAAACTCAAATTTGTCGTTTTCTTCACCCGACAGTTATTCTGTTATGGGGCCCACAAATAGCTGTGCCGTCGTACGAATATTTCCCGACAGAAAGAATATTCCACGACCAAACGAATATTCCCCGACAACAATGATTATTTTATAACCACTTGTGTATTTTGAAAAAAAATCATATATCACCCTTAACTTTAACATTTATCAATTTAACCATTTACTGAATAGTAATTATAAGAAAAATTAAATACTTTTATTTCATAAAATTCGGGGTCTTACAGAGAAGTTATAGAGAGAGAGAGAAAAAGTATTCTGCTACTTCACTACTCTGATATCAAGTTTCTTTTACGGTAAGGGATATTATTTGTTGTACTCGTAAAGGGTATTCTTTCTTTCTTATTCATGAAGAGAACTTCTGTTATTCCATTATTTATTATTCTGTTGGAATAACCTGTATACGCGGGCTACCCTATACTTGGTGAAATTCTTCTGTTATTCCATTCGTTATTATTCTGTTGGAATATCTTGTCTGTGCGTTTTACGCCGGACCTGGTTCCGTTTTTATTATTCTGTTGGAATATCTTGTCTGTGCGTTTTACGCCGGACCTGGTTCCGTCTTAATTATTCTGTTTGAATATCCTGTCTGTATGTTTTACGCCGTACCTGATTCCGTTATTTAGTATTCTGTTGGAAAAACCTGTCTATGCGAAGTACCGCATGCATGGTGATTTCTGTTGTTATTCCATTCTTTATTATTCTGTTGGAACATCCTGTCGGTGCGAATTTCGCCTGACCTGGTTCCGTTACTTATTATTCTGTTGGAATAACCTGTCTATGCGAAGTACCACATACATGGTGATTTCTTTTGTTATTCCATTATTTATTATACTCAGTTGGTTAAAGTTTTAACTTCTATACTCCATGAAATTAGTGGAATATCCTTGATATTTGCGCTTCATCCAGTATCTTTTCATGAAAATATTCTTCTGAGCATTCTTGAATTTTACTCTACAAAGCAGTATCATGTTGACAATTTGGACGTTATCAGTTCCTAGATAAATTAAATCTTGAACTTGTTTTATTGAATTCTTATATCATTGTCATCATCCTCATGTTTATATTTTGTTGAAAGTCATCTATGGCCTGTAGTGCATAGATGGACTTGGTATGATTATGACCAGGGATTATTCGGTGTAATCATGACCGTAATGTTACAAATGATGTGAAAAAAGTCATCATTGGTCGCAGTGCATTGATGGACAGTTTTTGGTATGATTATGGCTATGGATTCTCTTTGGCCGTAGTGCAAAGCTGAATTGTTTTATGGCATGATCAGGACCGTTGATGAAAACATGATTATCTTTAGCGGTAGTGCATGGATAATTCGTGGTCGTGATACTAAAGAATATCATTGGCCGTAGTGCAGGGGTGATTCGATGATGTGGATTATTTATTAAGCTGAGTCCCAGTGATAAAAGTCATGAAAAACCTTTTAAATCATAAAAGATAGTAAATTTTATTCTCTACTTGACTCTTTTAATGGATTGCTTGTTCCGCTGCAGTTAAACTTGATGTCTATTGTATTTTATCAGTTTAACATTGTTGAAGACTAATGATAATTTATTCTGCATTATCTTAGTCATAATATTTCTTATTGGGCTAGTTGAGCTCACCCTTTCTTTCACTGTTCTCTTCAGGAAATGAGAATATAGTTGGGACGAGTCGAGAAATAGAGTGATGGACCAGATGATAGCATTAGTAGTCCTCACTATTCTATGTAATAGTGTGATAATAATTATAATGAGGACTCCTTTTGAGTTTGTATACTCTCTTGTAGATAATATTTGTATTCAAACTCACAGTTTATGTTTTGTCGTATTGTACACGACAGTTGTATTATTAAGTTGTATTTGAATTCTGTACCATGTATCTGGCGACTCAAGATGGGTGATGTATACCTAATTTTGGGGGCGTCACAGACATGGATAATTGAACAGGAAGTATATGTAGTAAAAGGTCAAAACCTTTGTTTTCCTTCTCAGTTCGCCCCCATTTGATAGCCCTGGTGCGTAGCTGCTCCACTCTCTTGTGAAGAGCATATGATTTCCCTGCAAAACATAACCCATTCACATATAAACACAAAAGAACACTCAAATACAACATAAATTTTAAGTAAACCTTACAAACTTCTAAAACAACAATAACATATATAAATTTCAACAAAAAGACACTGAAGAAATAACATGAAGGAGATTCTGTGCTGCTTGCCTATTCTGGGATCCCGGCCAGAGAAAACAACGGGCTTCATTCCACCATCGAGCTCTGGAAGCGCAACCTGCAAAGCAACCTGAATTGGGTGCAGGCCCAATGTGCTATTTAGCCACTCCACTGTTGTCTGGAACACCAGAGGTAATGCAACAATATAAGGCAAGTCAAACTTCATCAATGCCTCAATAGCCTTTGGATGATCCTGCCTTGCTGGCCCCCCAACAAGATAAAAACTAGTAAGCGACACCACTGAGTTTACAAAAGGCTTCTTACTTATTGGATCAATCAAGTACTTCTTAACTGGCCCTAAAAAGTCGAGTCCACCAGCAAAAATTGGAATCACCTTAGCCCCTCTTGCTCCAACTCCATGATCACAGCCACATAGTGACTCTCATCACCAGAAACAATATGACTCCTTTGCAAAATCAACCCAACTACCGGTGCATTTGGACTCTTAAGCTTCTCGTTTGCATCCCTCCTAGTTCCGTACTAATTCAAATACTCCTTCATATCATCATACATATAAGGGGCTAAAGAGTGCCAAATACCATTATCTAAGAACAAAACTGAATCTGAATACTTAATTTTCGTCCCCTTCAAAGAGTTTTTTCCTTTCCATATTCTAGCAGATTTTGGAGCGTCGGAGTCTTGAGAATCCCGCTCATCACATTTGTCCAAATCTTCCCTGACCATAGTCAAGTGTGCATTTGACATCTTAGTTGTAATGGGTAACTGCCCCGGAAGTGCTTTCGATTCAAAAACCCTTTGCATTTCTGACTATTGTATATCATCACAAGGATTCCTCACAATGAAACAGCTCTGCACAAAGAAAGGAACTTAGTTTAAAAGGTAATCCACTATATTATTTCTACTCCAGCTTCCTTCTAATCAAAATTTAATAATGAGCTTTAGCCTTCCTAATGACTGATAATGCAGGCATTCACTACTACCCATATTAGTATATAAATTTATTTTTCCAAAGATTAACCCTCAACAGCACAATATCATCCATCAATGAACTAAAAATATAATAATTTCAGATTCTCATGCCAGTCAATTGTGTAATGAGACCTTTAGTTGCAGGAGAATCTAGAACAAAAAAAAAAGAAAGAACCACTGGAATCAAATGGAAATATCAATCAATACATCATAAATCAACTAGATAATGAACTCTAAATTAACTAAATCCTCACTAATTTCACCATATCAAGCAATAAATACAGTAAATAACTCTTTAAATATCTAACTTTAAGATATAATCAAATGGGAAAAAAGTTCTAAATAAAACACGACAGTCAGTGAAAAATGATAAAAAACCAAAACCCCAGAACGTCCAAAAATAAGAGAATAAATGCCAAAATACATAAACAAACAGTATCAAAACATATCCTTTCAAAAAATCAACTTCAATCACCAAAACCCCAAATCAAAATTCCCAAAACAAGAGCACTTACTAGAGAAATACAAGTTATCGTAAAGAACAACGTAAATCTAGGTCTCTAGATGAACACCTGAGCAGGGAAGTTAATAATTACGGAAATATTCAACAAAATTCAAAACTTTAATTTTAAAAAATAATAATTAAAACAAAAAGAAATGAAACAATAGGAAATTACACAAAACTGTAAAAAGAAATACTCTATAATTTTTAGACAGAGCATACCTCAGATCTGGTATTAATGTTGTTGACGGCGACTGTGACTCCGGGAGTTCCGGCAATATCATAGAGAGCAAGCTGAGACACGAGGGGGTTAAGCTTTATAAGCAGCGCAAGCGGTTGTCCGATCCAGCCGGCGACACCTAGGACGACAACTTTACGCCCAGGTGCAGGCTCCGATGAGAAACTACGGCAAATGATGTGAAAGGATGAAGAGGCGGAATAGCAGAGAAAGACATATAAGAAGTATGCAGAGAAAGACATAAAAACACTCCGCTCTGTGTTTTAATTTAAAGTTTTCATTTAAGCGCGGTTTTTTGCTCCGTGTTTTTTACATAGATAACGTTTTTTTTTAAAAACGTTATCTACTTAAAATCAAAAACTACAATTATGAATAGATAACGTTTTTAAATATGTATCTACAACGTTTTGTTAAAAAAACGTTGTAAAAAATATCATAATATTTTTTTATAAAAACGTCATCTTTTAAGTGTTGTCTTTTTATGGTTTTGTACTAGTGATGGTCAGAATATTTTCTCTCAAAATGAGAAGTATATGGACTATGATTTAGATGGTGATGAGGATGAAATTGAGACACTAATGGAAGATATTAATCGAGGAACCTTTGTTGTTGGTGGGAATGAAGATACCTTCCAAAATCGAAATCATACCAAATTTGAAAAAATGCTTAATATGTTAGATAGAGAGTTATATCCGGGATGCCAAATGCACTCCATTTTGTCATTTGTTATAAAATTGTTGCATGTGAAGGTTTTTAACCAGTGGACAAATAAGTCCATAGACATGCTACTTAAGTTGATTAAAGATGTTCTTCCTGATAGTGAGAATTTGCCAAAATCATACTACGAGGCAAAGACAATGCTACGTGAAATTGGCCTTGGATACCTTCCAATACACGCATGCATGTAAGTAAAATAACATATCAAAAAGTCTTTAATTATAACACTCATTCATATATAGTTAATCTGTCTCATTTTTGTTGAAGGTATGATTGTGCTCATTTTTGGCAAGAAAATAAGGATTTAGAAGAGTGTCCAATATGTCGGGAATCAAGATGGAAAGTTAATGATGGGAAGGGTAAAATAATCCCACACAAGATTTTGAGATATTTTCCTATAAAACCGTGGTTTCAAAGACTTTTTGTGACGCCCCCAAATTCAGACACTCATATCTCGAATTTAGTTTGTCACGTACTAATTATAATATCACACTAAAATTTATCAACAACGAAAATAATAGAATAATTTACATTGATATAATATAAATATTTGCGTCCCAAGGTACCGTAACCATTACTACAACAATCCAGTGATTAAACTTAAACATATTTTAATCATCCTTAATACATCATAATAAGCATAACGATAATAATAATACTTATACTCTTAAAGGACTAAGCTATTCTGTAGCCTTGCCCTTTCCCTTGTACTTCCCCGATGTACCGCCTTGCTCTGCTTTAACTATAATATTTTTAGGAAAGCAAGAATGAGCAACAAATTTGTCCAGCAAGTAATATAGCAATAAGAATAAGCAGTTATAACGTTTGAATCTTCCAAGGTATGACAATAATTGATAGTTCAAAGGTATTAAGAAATATCAAGAGTGTTCAATAAGTGTTGCTATAGACTGAAGGATATCAACAAAATTTTAAAGTTTATTCATTTCAAGGTTTAATAATAATGAACATTAAGCAGTCACTAAGGACTAAGAACTCTTACTAGAATTAACAGTATTATACCGCAAACCCAATATAACCGAGTACAATAGGTGATCAACCTAAAGTACCCTACGTTATGCATAACATTTAATCATACTCATGTGCGCACGTCGGTTCCTCGATAATATAAAATTTCCCCTTTTTAAGAGGGTTGTTCATCTCAGTAGATTTACAAGAGTCCGCACCAAGTCAATTAGTTTGGATAGCTTTCTTAACACATGATTATAGTCTAGCCGAATCAAAGTCTTAGATCACTTTTATAATGTATTTATGAACGATAAGTCCAATGTTTTGTATCAATGTTAAGGCATACAAATGATTTCTGAATAGTAATAGATATTTGCTCAATATAAGTATGACAACAATTCGGTTTATACAATATATAATGTAAAGAATTTAGAAAACTTGCATTCAATATGAGAATCAAACGAAGTTAGAGAACTCGCACAAAATCTAAAGTTGTGTGAGTTAGGAGACTTACCTTTAGCGTTGATTACCACTTATAGCGTAAAATCACCTCAATGAACTTTGTCATCCTATTTATGTATGTATAGGTATTCATTAGTCACACACACTAGATATACATATTTGCATCCTTTCATCATATATATCTAAATTCATGTAGGCTACACACATTCAAACTCATAGATGCTTAATTCACATTGATTTTACCTTTAAAATCTTTAGAAGCATTTTTAGTTCTCTTATCCTCACATTACATGTGAAACATTACCTAAGTTACTCATACATGTTGAAGAACCTTTGGGATAAGTTTGGTCCTTCGTTACATTTAGTCATAAATTTCTATTTTACAAAGTTAAAAGAGTTCATTATAACAACCACTAAACATAATATTCGTTAACCACATAACATTACCACACAACCCCTTTGAGTTCATGCTTTCATAGTTTATAAAGTGTCTAACTAGATGTGTGAACATATCGATTATCTCTAGAGGCATAAAGCATCCTATCATATTTTTTCAAAAGTTCACAATACAAGCCATATAGTTTTCAACTCAATTGGTCTTTAATTATTAAGATGTCATGACTAACAATCTATACATGCAAAGTACGTTGAGTCGATACTTCATGTGTATTTACAAGGCCAACTAAGTTATAAACATATGCTCATAAGGTTAGATTCCAAAAGGCTTAAGGTTTTATAAACATGGTTTTTGTCTTTTAACTTTTCTTTCAAAATTGTATAATTCAATTCTAATCCTACTAGAACATCTTACAATATGCATTGATACATGTTTAAGGATTATGTATGTTCTTGGAGTCAAGTTAAGTTAAGATTTCTTGCATCAAACCATCAAACAAAATAAAAGAATTTAGGTCACTGCAGCAACCCCCGCAGGGGCGGGCATTTACACTACAGGACCCCCCGCCGAAGCGGGCATGTCCCCTGCTAAACATCTCCACCCCCCCCACCCCCCCCCCACCCCCCATCCCGCCAGGGCGGGCTTTATACGCAGCATGACCCCCGTCGGGGCAGGCATGAATGTTACCTTATGAACACAGGTATCCCCTGTCTGAGCTATTATGCAATCTTCCAACCCAACAACCAACCAAACAGTAAGGTAATGATGAACACAGGTCACTTGCTACCAAACATTGTTAGCATGCTTCTAACAATCCCAACATACAAACAATTAAATTCAAGGATCAATTCAAGATTTTTGTCATTTTTCCAAAGTTTAACACATTTAGCGATTCTCTTTACTACGGATTCGTTATTTGACCAATTTACTTCGTTTAACTTTCGTTGATTTCATATTTAACCATATTAACAATGTCTAGCATCAACTCACAAATTCTAGCATACTTCAACCATAAACTTTTCAACTCAAAACAAGTGTTTTTGTAATTTTCTAAGAACTTCGCAAAACTTGAATGTAAGAACATATAGATAATGCGGAAAAAACGTTGTGGTTTCAATTAGAAAAACGTCGTGGTTAAGGGTGTTATCTATTTGACACTCTTACACAACGTTTTTAAAAAGTTGTAGCTAGACACATTATATAACGTTTTTTAAGAAAAAAACGTTGTAGATTTGTTTTCCATAAATTAGCAGATGCTTAAAAACATTGTAGAAGGTATAATTTCACAACGTTTTTTGGCTAAAAATGTTGTAGTTTAATATATCAGACAACGTTTAAGCACATTTACACAATGTTTATAATGTGTCATCTATTTAGACAAATTTATATAACGATTTTAAAACGTAATACGACTTAAAAATGTTGTAATACATGCATATAACTGTTTAAAAAGTGTAATTTATTTATACAAATATACAACATTTTGAAAATGTTGTAGATTGACTTGAAAAAAAAAAGAAAAAAAAAATTGTAGTTCACCTATATTACCAGTGCACATGCAATCTAATAATGCCATGATATATATCTAAAAGGTCTAAATTCTCATTTAAATTTAAAGCCAAAATGTATCAACCATTCAAAATACATCTCAATAATATCATTCGTTTACAGTTTCAAATTACTACATTCACAAAATATATACCAAACTATCCATATATACATCTCAAATTCACTTTTCAATATAACCAAATATATACCAATCTGATCCCATGCTTACAAAGCTTATAGTTGTAACTAACCAAATATGCTCAAGGGGCCTGTCTGGTTTGAAGAATCTAGACCATGATGAACATTTCGCATACCTGTAATCCATTTCCTGACCAAGGGAAAATAAAGATACAAAGTTCAGAATTTTATTCACAGTAGCTTGCTTGAACAAAAAACAGTCTTTAGGCATGCAGACAATTTTGCACCACCAAATTATAGCCTAATGGTCAAAACACCAAAGACAGGTTTCTAAATATGCCATTATTCGAAAATCAAAAGTTGGGTCATAAGGTTTCAAATTATATCTAAATGTTTAATTATCAATAAATAATGTTAAACGAAAGAGTTGGTTTACCTTCCAATAATAGTGATGCTTAAATCCATAGGTATATGCCGTCTCACTGTACCAGACAAACGTCCACTGACCTCAGGGTCATATTCTTCAGTAGTTGACCTCCTAGATCTGACTGCTTTACATAAAACAAGAGACTATATCAAAACCTGAGTTGTCAAAAAGGTCAGATTTATATCAGATATCTGGACAACTAAAACTCCATAGTAAAAAATAATAATAAATAAAGAACCTGCTCCGGACCTTGGGGATGAAAGAACTGCAACAACACCCTCCTTGAATGTCCATTTGCACTCATTTGCTGGAAGAAGTATTACATCATTTGCACACACTAATTTTTCTTTTGTAAAAAATGCATTATCATAAGTTACCAGATGTTTTTAAACATTATTAGCTTAATTCATAGCTTACCAAAAGCATTAATTTGCTCTCCTTCAGTGTATAACAACATTTTGATAAGAGTCCCTCGATAGCAGCCAAAAGTCCCTGTCTCAGCTTTTTGGCTGGATGAACACAAAGCTATAAAAATATGAATATTAGCAATTCGAAATTATCAGGCAGGGGGAAGATTTAGCAATTGAATTATAAGACTAATAAGAGGAACAGTTGTAATGAAAAGCAAGAACAGAAACATAACTGCAAAATTATTTTGGATCAAATACTACCAAGTCAGCTGTTAGAACCTACATGTGGAAAAGTTGCAGACAATAGTTTATCCACATGAGCTGAAGTCTTCACAATCCAATCTTTTGTACGATCCACATACAAGGAACCTATGATGCTTTCACGATTTTTACTTCCCTTCTCTTTGAAGCCTACTTTAGGAGCACTCTTGTCTACCACTTCACCTCTCAAATCTTTAATTACAATTTGACTCTGCTCTTGAGTTTTAACAGGCAAATGACGGAGTTCCTCCAGATTTGATTGTGGATATTTCTCCTTATTTGGGCTAAGGCCAGTAATATCATCTACAGAATCATCAAGACTAGATAAATTGGCATCATCCACAAGAACTATCATAAGGAACTCGGCCAAACCTCTGCAGAAGTCCAACCCACCACCACCGAGCGCTGACCTCCACCAATACTTCACCTGACCGGCATGCCCGCGACCCAGAACCTCCACGCACATCCTCCAAAAGGAAGGCATCTGAATACGACCAATACGAAGAAAGGGAACACCGGCACCACCATAGCCACCCCCGGTCGGAGTCATTGCCGTCTACCAGACCACCGACCCCTCCGGCGAACTTAGACCCGCTACCACCACCAACCAAATCTTCTACAATTTCTGACCAGAAACAAAAGGTGAGCGTGTTCTCTCGCATCAGCTTCCCAGAAGGGGAATCACCTGCCTCAAAGAAGCGAAAGATTGTTTCTTTTTCTTTTTCTCCAGTTGGTGGGTCGGGTCATCACAGTAGCAGTCACAGGGCGGAGTCAAATGGGTACCATGAAGACCATCACAGCAAGGCAACGGCGGTGTCAAAGAAGAGTATTAGTTTAGATGACTATGAGTACGAGTCTAGTGATGATGACCGGCACTTTAAGAGGAGGCCTTCCAGATACGAGGCATCGCCCCCGGCTGTGGCGGAGGAGGCGAGGCATTCTAACAGATGGACGAGGGAGAGAGAACGGGGTTACAGTAGCAATTTTCCCAAATTGAAGTAAATCCTATTCGAAGTGAAAAAAATTGGAAGCACGTAAACCCTAGATGAGAGAGAAAGTCGAGGTAGCGCGGTTTGCCATCAACTGAAAATACATTATTTTTAATTTTAAGTTTTCAAGTCCCGGTTTTTTCCTCCGTCTTTTTTAAATAGACAACGTTTTTTTTTAAATGGTATCTAGTTAAAATAAAAAAAATATCCTTTTAAATAAATAATGTTTTTTCATATATATTTACAACGATTTATTAAAAAACGTTGTGAACAAAAATACCACAATATTTTTTATAAAAACGTTATAGTTTAAGTGTTGTCTATTTACTACTTTGTACTAGTGTAACCATTGACCTGTGAAACAAGGTTCTCAACTGGATCCCTACCTCCTTGCATTGAGCAATTTCCACCTCCATCTCTTGTATCACAAACTTCCTCTAATGGTCCTCGTCCCTCAATTTTTGGAACTCAGACTCCCTCTCCCTAGCCTCAGCCTCTAGCTCTTCCACTCTACTTCCTAATTCCATAATCTGCTCTTCATATTCGCCCAACATTAGATCCTCGAAAGTAGCCTCGTCGGAGTCCTCTGCGTGCTTAGGCTCCTCCTCTGGATCAAACTCCTCGGGTAATGGCTCCATCTCCTCCTCATCATCATCATCGACGATAGGGGCTACAACAGATATAGGCTCCGCTATCAATGGTGCCTCATATACCACGTGTATATCACGTGGCTCCTCCTCTACCACTCGACCAGGTCCTCCCATGTCAGTCATCCTACAATCACCAACATAAGACAAAACAATCAATAACTCCATCAGAATGTTAAATAACATAAGTTCATTGTATAGAATGAAGTTATATTCTATAACACACTAAGTCTCTCTATACGAAAAACTCTAAATGAGTTTCATCCCTCTCTAACTTCTAAGTTCTCCTAAGTTATAATTTAAGGACTCTCGCTCCTAAGGTTTATAACTACGGCTTTGATACCAACCTGTGACGCCCCCAAATTCAGACACTCATATCTCGAGTTTAGTTTGTCACATACTAATTATAATCTCACACTAAAATTTATCAACAACGAAAATAATAGAATAATTTACATTGATATAATATAAATATTTGCGTCCCAAGGTACCGTAACCATTACTATAACAATCTAGTGATTAAACTTAAACATATTTTAATCATCCTTAATACATCATAATAAGCATAACAATAATAATAATACTTCTACTCTTAAAGGACTAAGCTATTCTGTAGCCTTAACCTTTCTCTTGTACTTCCCCGATGTACCGCCTTGCTCTGCCTTAACTGTAATATTTTTAGGAAAGCAAGAATGAGCAACAAATTTGGCCAGCAAGTAATATAGCAATAAGAATAAGCAGTAATAACGTTTGAATTTTCCAAGGTATGACAATAATTGATAGTTCAAGGGTATCAAGAAATATCAAGAGTGTTCAATAAGTGTTGCTATAGACTGAAGGATATCAACAAAATTTCAAAATTTATTCATTTCAAGGTTTAATAAGAATGAACACTGAGCAGTCACTAAGGACTAAGAACTCTTACTAGAATTAACAGTATAATACTGCAAACCCAATATAACTGAGTACAACAGGTGATCAGCCTAAAGTACCCTACGTTATGCATAATGTAGTGCCCCAAATCTGGGTCTTAAATCACCACGGATATGCTACACTAGTTCTAACTATTGCGGAAGATATAAACATAAATTGTTTATATATTAAACATTATATACTAATCCCAAGGTCGAGTAACCATAACTTATACATAATTCATTATCCTATCTGACATACAAAGATTTTATCATACATTATTGTTACCAATCTATCTGCACATGTAAACTAAAGCTGGAAGTGTCTTTAATTTTTTCTTGTATCCGACGCATTCGCCTTAATCTGCAGTGTTTTATCATGATATAGCAAGGGTGAGCATAAGTTTGCCCAGCAAGTATAATTTATTTGAGGATATATTATGATTGAAAGAGTTTGAATAATAAGCTGGCTATAATTCAACAATATAGTTGTGAATTAGCATGAACAAACTTTTAACTGAACAAGTATTAAACATGAATAATTTTATCTTGACCGAATGGTAATGAAGGTGATCAGCCTTTCATACCTAACTTATACACGTAATATGTACAGAGTACAATTCTACAATTCTTAGACATGACAATCAGCAATGATTAACCACAAGTACATTTGAATACAACAACTCAAAGTAGAGTTAAGAAAAACTTTCATGTACCATTGATTACCGTTACAAAATATAACTTAGCTTTATCCGAAGACCTAATATAGATAATACAGATCTCTAAATATTAGAATAATATCATCACAGTATAAAATAACCTAAACACATTACCACATAATTCTATCAGTCTATTCAGCACACAAGACCTAGTATCAAGTCAAACAATTGCAGTTTGAGTTGAGTTCGGTACTATTCTGACATCCCGACGGTCTAGTCGGACAAAATTTCGAGTATAAGTTCAATTAAACTCTATCTAAACACTTAATCATTATCTAAGGTAATTTATTAATAGTCAAAATATTTTTCATAAGCTCGTAATAATTTTCAAATAATTATTATCATTTATCGTGAATTTTAAATCATTAAACTCATATTTAAATGAATTAAATACCACAATATTCTATTATCATTAATTTTTTTTATTATCAAATATTAATGAAATTCATGTCATAATATTATAATATATTTATAATATATCAAAGTATTTTTAATACCTTAAAATCATATTTATATGATTTTTAAACACTTAAATCCATTATCCAATAATTGTTTTTAATATTAAAATTAATGTTTTTTCATGACAAAATATCAAAAGTTATATTTTATAACTTAAAATATTTTTATAACACTTAAATTATTTTTATATGATTTTTAAATCATTAATTCTATTTTTCCATAACTTATTTAATATATTTATTAAATAAATTAATTACCATTAATATTAATTTATTAATGAAATTTCTCACAAAATATTAAAAGTTAATAAAAATAACTTAAAATAGTTTCTTATATCATAATATAATTTTTCATGATTTTTCATGTATTAAAATTATTTTTAAATAATTTATTTAATATTATAATTAAATAAATTAAATACCATTATTATTTCAAAAATATTAAATATGTGTGAAATATACTCAAAATAATTAAAAATTAATTTTTAGACTTTAAAATAATTTTTAGAAATTTATTTTATATTTTTAATAATTAAAAACTATTTTATTCGATTTATTTAATTAAAATATTAATTTTCTAATTAAACTGTCGCTAAAAGGGCCTTATAGCGACAAAATCGTCGCTATAAGTGTTTTTGGTGTTCTTGAGCTCAAACCCAGAAACCCATATCAGTTGCCGAGTTACCAGGTTTGACGACAATTTGTTCTATGATCCTAAGTTTTCTGGGCAGTTTAAAGCATTAAGGTTGTAGTGTTGATGTAACCCTACAAGCATCAACAAGTTTCATAGCAATCCAACATCATAATCGAGAGATATAGGCTCTCAACTTTCATGTCAGAGCTGTTCTTCATTTTTGGGTTTTCAAGAAATGAAGAACAGTTCGAGGGGCTACCTTCCAAATCTTGGATCTATACGTTGCAGGTTTGCTTAGTGTGTTGTAAAGGTTAATACTTAAAGTAAACATGTAAGAGAGCAATCCTATAACATAATATTAGTGTATTATCAACACAATCACAAGATTCATGCCCGTCAAACATTGTCCGAGAAACGGGTTTTGAAGAATCTGGGTTTTCCAGATTGTTCTTCAGGCTGATCGGTCAACGTAGTTTGACCCCGATTATTTTCGATCCTGGTCATGCAACAAATTGGTCAATATATCAAACACATACAAGATCAGAGGCCTTGAAAGTCCTTGTCAGACTTTTCTGGGTAATCTAGGTTACCCAGAATCATTCAGTCGTGGTCGGTCAACGTAGTTTGACTGCATATAGCTTACGATCTAGACATGCTATGACCCTTATTTCAACTCCAGATCATAGATAACATGGCATACTACAGATCTATTACTTCAAACACACAAAACCACTAACATATAAAGATCTAGAAGCCCTGACATTAGGCTGTCAGACCCTATATTTCCACTTTTCCAGATTTTTACAAACATCAATTTCGAGCATCTAAGTGTTGTGGATCTGTGATATTACAACCCAGATCACTAATATAAACTACAAACAACATATTTAAACACTTAATCATAACATCCAACATTAAACACATGGATTTTCAAGTTTAGGGTTTTATACCTCCTTTTTGAGCTTGATCTTGATTCTGACCTTGATGTTTGTTCTTGGCAAGTTAAAGGTTGACATTAGCTTAACTTATCACTCACTCTCACTCTACATTTTTGAATTTTTAGAGAGAGAAGGTCTTGGCTAGGTTGAAAAGTAAAGTAAGTGAATTTTCTTACTTTTTAACTTTGATCTTAGGTTCAATGAATTTGTAGGATGGAAGATGGCTAGTATTTGATGATTAAAGTGGATTACTAGACCACATGACTAGCATAGGGTTGGTCACCAACCATAAGTAGGGTTAGATCTACACTTCACCCCATTAAAATATTCAAAAGGGTTGTTTGGTCATTGGACTTGTAAAGCTAATGGCAACTTGGTAACTTCTCATAACCGTTAGGTTTTAACCCTTAGGGTTTGACCCTAATGTTATCCAAATTTGTTTTCTAAACTTTCTAATTAAGTTTTAAAATAGAAAATTATGATTTCTAAATTATAATTAGGATTCTCTAATTATATTCAAGCTTGCTAATTAAGATTAATATTTCCTTAATTAAAATTGCTAATTTAGCAATTAGGTTCTATAATTGTACATTAGGGTTTCCAATTGAACAATTAGGGCTTTCTAATAATCAATTAGGGTTATCCCTAATTAAATATAAAATCAATAACATAAAAACCTTATACTATCGTCAAGCTTCTAAATTAGGGTTTAATATTCCGAATTAGGGTTTTGGATTCCCGAAACTGAAACTAGGGTTTCCAGAACCGGTGCTAGGGTTTCTTATCAATCGATAAGGTTTTCTAACTGAACGTCGAGGTTCCTAATATAATATTAAGGTTTGTCACTGATATAATTTATCTGGTCAACCCTTAACCCTTAACCACATATTGTACACATATATGACCATATACACCATTACTCTTAACACTATAAACCTTCACCAAGAGTTTTTAAATTCACAAAATTTAATCCCAAAAATGTCAAATACATAAACTTATTTTCTATCTAGGTCTATTATTTAACCTCTATTCAATCTTTTAAGGTTTTATTAAATTGTCTAAATTCTTGGGTTGTCACACATAACATTTAATCATACTCAAGTGCGCACGTCGGTTCCCCGACAATATAAAATTTCTCCTTTTTAAGAGGGTTGTTCATCTCAGTAGATTTACAAGTGTCCGCACCAAGTCAATTGGTTTGGATAGCTTTCTCAACACATGATTATAGTCTAGCCGAATAAAAGGCTTAGACCACTTTTATAATGCATTTATGAACGATAAGTCCAATGTTTTGTAACAATGTTAAGGCGTACAAATGATTTTCGAATAGTAATAGATATTTGCTTGATATAAGTATAGCAACAATTCGGTTTATACAATATATAATGTAAAAAATTTAGAAAATTTGCATTCAATATGAGAATCAAACGAAGTTAGAGAACTCGCACAAAATCCAAAGTTGTGTGAGTTAGGAGACTTGCCTTTAGCGTTGATTACCACTTATAGCGTAAAATCACCTCAATAAACTATGTTATCCTATTTATGTATGTATAGGTATTCATTAGTCACACACACTAGATATACATATTTGCATCCTTTCATCATATATATCTAAATTCATGTAGGCTACACACATTCAAACTCATAGATGCGTAATTCACATTGATTTTACCTTTAAAATCTTTAGAAGCATTTTAGTTCTCTTATCCTCACATTACATGTGAAACATTACCTAAGTTACTCATACATGTTGAAGAACCTTTGGGCTAAGTTTGGTCCTTTGTTACATTTACTCATAAATTTCCATTTTACAAAGTTAAAAGAGTTCATTATAACAACCACTAACCATAGTATTCGTTAACCACATAACATTGCTAAACAACCCCTTTGAGTTCATGCTTTCATAGTTTATAAAGTGTCTAACTAGATGTGTGAACATATCGATTATCTCTAGAGGCATAAAGCATCCTATCATATTTGTTCAAAAGTTCATAATACAAGCCATATAGTTTTCAACTCAATTGGTCTTTAATTATTAAGATGTCATGACTAACAATCTATACATGCAAAGTACGTTGAGTTCATACTTCATGTGTATTTACAAGGCCAACTAAGTTATAAACATATGCTCATAAGGTTAGATTCAAAAAGGCATAAGGTTTTATAAACATGGTCTTCGCCTTTTAACTTTTCTTTCAAAATGGTATAATTAAATTCTAATCCTACTAGAACATCTTGCAATATGCATTGATATATGTTTAAGGATTATGTATGTTCTTGGAGTCAAGTTAAGTTAATATTTCTTGCATCAAACCATCAAACAAAATAAAAGAATTTAAGTCACTGCAGCACCCCCCCCCCCGCGCCGAGGCGGGCATTTACACTACAAGACCCCCCCGCCGGAGCAGGCATGTCCCCTGCTAAACATCTCCCCCCCACCGCCGGGGCTGGCTTTATACGCAGCATGACCCTCGCCAGGGCAGGAATGACTGATACCTTATGAAAACAGGTATCCCCTGTTCGAGCTATTATGCAATCTTCCAACCCAACAACCAACCAAACAGTAAGGTAATGATGTATAATTGATATAAACTTGCTACCAAACATTGCTAGCATGCTTCTAACAATCCCAACATACAAACAATTAAATTCAAGGATCAATTTAAGATTTTTGTCATTTTTCCAAAGTTTAACACATTTAGCGATTCTCTTCACTACGGATTTGTTACTTGACCAATTTACTTCATTTAACTTTCGTTGATTTCGTATTTAACCATATTAACAATGTCTAGCATCAACTCACACATTCTTGCATACTTCAACCATAAACTTTTCAACTCAAAACAAGTATTTTTGTACTTTTCTAAGAACTTTACAAAACTTGAATGTAAGAACATATAGAGGGTTAATAATTAGTCAATGTTATTATTCATGATAATTAATGAATAACAATTAGTCAATGACATTATTTATTTATTAATAGTACTAATAAATTTAATCCATTTCATCGTTAATATATTAGTACTTTCTCATTTTACCACTTTGCCACACTATGCATAATTCTACAAGCTTACCAAGCTTCTCATCACTTCTACTACATTGCTTTATTATTGCATACTTATTTAATTAATTATAGCAACTCATGCCAATACTATATATATTTATTTTCAAATAAATATGCAAATATTCTTTATTCTCAATATTATAATTTATTAAAATTCACGGGTATTACACTTTTTATGTCAAAAAAAATTGCAAAAGACATGTAGTGGCATAAGGAAAAACTTATTTCAGTAGAAGGTGAACTGAGGCATCCAGCAGATTATGTATCGTGGAAGGAGTTTGATATAAAGTATGAATGGTTTTCCAATTATCCAAGAAACATTCTTCCTGGCCTAGCCACGGATGGATTCAATCCATTTGGAAATATGAGTTGTGTGCCCGGTAATACTCACTCCTTATAATTTTCCCCCTTGGATGAGCATGAAGGAGCCCTTTTTCATAATGTCACTTTTAATTCCTGGACCAAAAGCACCAGGTAATGAAATCGATGTTTATTTAGGTCCTTTAATAGACGATCTTGTTGATTTGTGGGAAGAAGGAATTCAAACATATGACTCTTATACTGGGTGCAATTTCAACATGCATGCTTCTGTTTTATGGACAATTAACGATTTTCATGCACTGGAAAATCTTACTGGATGGAGTACCAAAGGGTACATGGCTTGTCCAACTTGCAATGTAGATACACGCTCGACTAGGTTGAGGAGTAAAATCTCTTATGGTGGGTATCATGCATTTCTCAGTCCTAATCATAGGTATTTTTAATACGTAACTTATTTTAATTTCATCTTCACATTTTTCACATAATTTACTTCCTATGGTTTATCTTGCCCTTGTAGGTGGAGAAAGAGTTTAGACTATTGTGGAAAGGAGGAACTCCGTAGACCACCTAAGATCCTAGGTGGATCAGAAATTTTACATCATGTAGAATCAATCAATTTCGGGGATTTTGGCAAGTATTCGAAAAATGTAAGTATAAATAGAGAAAGAAAGCGAAAGAGGACAACAACTCCATCCAACTCTAATTGGACAAAGAAAAGTTTTTTTTAAGCTACCATATTAGAAATATTTGAAGGTCAGACATAAGCTCGATGTAATGCACATCGAGAAGAATATTTGTGATAACATACTTCGGACATTACTAAAGATTGAAGGTAAAAATAAGGACACTCATAAGGCTCGACAAGATTTAGAGGATACGAATATACGTAAAGAGCTGAACTTAAGACCACGGGGAGATAAGTTTGACAAGCCACAACCAGCCTTTTTTTTTCAAAAAAGAGAGACAAATTCGTGTCTATTATACGTTCTGTCAAATTCCCAGACGGATATGCATCAAATATTGCTAGATGTGTTAATACAAGTGATAATATCATGTCGGGATATAAGACGCATGACGACCATGTTCTTTTAAAACGAATAATCCCTGCTGGAGTGCGAGGGAATCTTAAAGACGATGTGGCAACAACATTAACTAAGTTGGGTGCATTCTTGAAAAATCTATGCAGTAGGACACTAAAAATGGATGACTTAAGAAAAATGGAGAAGGACATTATAATAATCTTATGCAAGATTGAGAGGATTTATCCACCGGCCTTGATTGATATTTGTGTTCACTTTGCTGTTCATCTACCACAAGAAGCAATGTTTTTAAGCCATGTACGCTATTTATGGATGTATCCAATTGAAAGGTATGCAACTATATATTTTTGGTTATCTATGAACTTTATAGTTGTGTTATACTTAATTTCGTAATTTTTTTTAAAGGTGTCTATGCATGCTGAAAAGTACGTAAGGAACAAAGCACATCCAGAAGGACAAATTGCTGAAGGGTATGTCGCAGATGAATGTTTGACATTTTGTTCCTTGTACTTACCATGAAGTGAGAGCAAGTTCAATAAAAAGGACCGTAATCCTGATGGAAAAGTTAGAAAAGATGCTCTTTCTATCTTTTCTCAAAATGTTAAACCATTAGGTGGTTTTCTTTTTGACTATGTTGATTCCAAGGAGATTCAAATGGCTCATTGGTATGTCTTGATAATTGTGAAGACGTGCAACCTTATATTGAGTAAGTTATACATTTTATCATTAAATTATTCAAATAATTATTGCTTCATACTAGTTTTTTGTACTAATATTATTCTTGTAGGGAATGTGAGGAAGAATTGAAACTAGCTTACCAAAACAACATCTAATTGGAAAAAAGATTTCCTCAATTGTTTAAAAAGAAGGTAAAATAATATTTCTTCCCCTTTTAAAGTTATTTGTTGCTATTTGAAAATTAATGATTAATTTAAATTTTTTCCTCTAATAGATTCATCATCTTTTGAATACCACATCAAATGTCATTAGTGATCAACTATTTGCATTAGCATGTGGTCCAAATTTACGAGTATGGAAATATAAAGGATGCATTGTAAATGGAGTAAGGTTTCTTGTCAAAGATCGTGACAATCATAGGCAAAGCCAAAATAGTGGAATAACATGTGAAGGAGAACACGATGGGAAAAGTATCGACTTTTTTGGCTTATTAAATGATATTATCAAAATAGAGTATGGAAAAGGGTATAATGTGTTTATATTTTCTTGTGAGTGGTTTGATTTATCTAATCGGTGTATGGGTATTATGAAGGATACACACTTTACAAGTGTAAATGTAAGTAGCACATGGTATAGAAACGACCCATACATATTAGCTTCTCAAGTAAAATAAGTTTTTTTTTGTTGATGATTTGAAATTAGGCGGCAACTGGAAAATTGTTCAAAGTTTTAACCACCGACACGTATTTGATGTTCTGAATGATGAAATGGAAGAGATTGAAGAATATACCACTGACAATGTTGTTAACCTTGATGATGACTCACCCGATATTGACATTGTTGTTCATGATCGA
Source organism: Panax notoginseng (assembly GCA_016801055.1). Taxonomy (NCBI): domain Eukaryota; kingdom Viridiplantae; phylum Streptophyta; class Magnoliopsida; order Apiales; family Araliaceae; genus Panax; species Panax notoginseng. The sequence continues at coordinate 127,149,578 of CM029019.1, forward strand.
GATATAGGGCCAATGAATAGAGATGATGTTGATCCAGAAACAATAAATAACAATGTCTTAAGACAAAGAACTCAAAAAATTAACATTGAACACAATATCTTATTGCATGAAGACATAGATGACGATGTCGAAGAGGATGATTTTGAGGAGGATGAATTCAACGAAGGGTGTAGTGAGGATGATACACCTGTAGATTATCGTAGCGAAGAAGAACAAAGAATGGACAAGGATGAGAAAGATGATCAGAACTAGCATAAATAAGGTATGCCTTTCATCTTATCAAAGTTGAAACATTTTAATGATGCTTAATTATTTAGTTTAGTCAAATTAAACAACTCTCTTATTGGTTCTATCCTGTTCAGATGGATACATAAACAGGTTTTTGTACATTTCACATGGATACATACACGTTACTAGCTCACCTTTCATTTTTTATTTCTTAATTACTTCGGTCAAAGCTTTGGTTCAACATACCTCTCATGGGAAGCCTTATGCAAGTTTGAAAAGTCCTGTTAGAACTGGTCCTTGTTAATTGAATACAATTTATATCAACTCCGGTATCAATTAGAGTGGTAGTTTGTAGTTTACTATCCACTTTTGTTGTACGACTTATGTTATCAATTGAAAAAACTCGTTTGACGTTGATGTGGTTGTAATGCCCCAGAAAATTCGAATTTTATGAGAATTAAATTTTTATTTAATTATGTGGATTAAATGAATTTAATTGATTATTTATGGGAGTAAGCTGATTGAAGGTCATTCTATGACCTAGATATGTCGGAACGTCGTAGTATTTTGGTTACGTGGTTATATTAAAGTGTTTGAATTTCTAAGACGAAAATAAAAGCTTTTTGAGAATTTTTTTCGAAAAATACTATTCACGTATTTTTGCTCAGGAATTAATTTTGAACTTCCGAGAAATACGTAACGATAGAATATCGAGGTGAGATGGAATATCCAATAATATTTCAATTATGAAAAATGCAGTTTTTTGCCTGCAGACTTAAAATCTAAAGGTTAGGGAGAGTGATTTTCGAGAAGAAATTTAAATGCGTATAATGAATTAATCGATGAGCGTATAATACGTAGGTATTGTACGAGATAATGAATACGAGTACAATACGATGTATTATACAAGTAGGTATGAATAATGGTATGCTGTATATAAATAAGTATATGAGGTAGAATACGAGAATTATACGTATATATGTTATAAGACTTTTAGTTAAATGGAATGTACTAGTAAGATTGTGTAAACAATTGAATAGTCCAATACACATTAAGGTGCAAGCCCAAGTGGTTGTGAATGTGAAGCCCAAAACAAATTAATGCAAGCCCACAAGAATAAGCTAAGTAATTAATCTAAGCCCAAGATATGATCCAATGGGTAAAGCTTGATCCATGGGGCAACCAATGGGTGAATTGGTGACCAAGAACTTTGTGTGATGAGCAAGTAGACTTAATGACTAAGTAGACTTAATGGCTAAGAAATGTGATGAGCAAGCAAAGGATAAAAGTTGTGCTAAGCAAGTTAACTTAATGGCTAAGCAAATAATGCGGTGATCAAGTAAACTTAATTGCTAAGCTAGGAATAGTAAGGAGGTGGATGGAATAATGACCCTTATACCCTAACTTTAGCAATCCTATAAATAGCAAGCTTTGATTTCTTTTGTTGGTTGTTTATTTCATCCAACACTTTATAACTTATAAGTTGAGAGCTTATTGGCTTGAGAGAAAAAGCTAGAAAAGATAGAAAGTTAGACTTTATAATTCAAGAAGCAAGAAAAAGAAGAGTAAAGCTTAACCAAATAAACCATTGATCTCTTTCTCTTCCATTGTTAGAGAAGTGGGTAGTGGCAAAACATGCATGTTAAGGAATGATAAAAATGATTAATCAATGAACTTAAGCCGTATAAGTCATGAATAAGTAATTCAAACCTTAATAAGTTATGAACTCATGAGGAGCCTATATGAACTTGTCATAGGTTTACCTTAATAAGTTAGTATGATAAGAAGAAGCAAGAATAACGGTTAGAAGTCATGAATTATCATAAGTCATGAGAAATGAAAACATAAGTAGGTTATACTTTTATAAGTGATTAACTCATGAAGAATAAGTAATAACTTATTATGATTATAATTTAATGAAGTATGTATATTAAGATGTTAGTATAATGGAATGAATCCATTTAAAACGGGTTAAAAATCTCAAGTACCGAAGTTTTGTCGAAATCCACACGAATAGACGATAGTCGTCGAATTCGTGAAATTTTCAAAATTGAAGTCGAATTTTGATATTGAGCTTGAAAACATTGGTTTTCAATGGAGTCAAGTCTTATTTGACATTATAGAGTTACTGACTCAAAAATGATCGAATTCTGACTTAGAACGAAGAAACGAGCGTTGAACATTCACGAACGTTTATAGTTTTTGTTAAAAATGGACTAATAGGTGAATTTTTAGTTAACAAAGTCAAATAGATAAATTTCTTACACGAACACGTAGGGTATATAATTTGTGAACCATAGGCTCTTGAACGAGCCAATTTAGACTTATAACGAAGAAGTTATGAGCCCGAGAATCTCACCTAAGAAATTAACTGTCAAAATTGTCTGGTACTAAGGTTTGGCACCGCAGCGCCAGACAGAGCTCTTTAAGCCGCGCCGCAGCGCCGGGGCGAAGGGAGTGCCACTGTAAAGTCGCACCGTAGTGCCACTCGTAGGCATGAGTCTCGCGCCACAGCGCCGAGACTGGATGGTGGGTACTGGAAAGTGGCGCCGCAGCGCCACTAGTACAACGGGCTGCCGCGCCGTGGCGCCAGCAAGAGAATTTTGTTGACCAAGTTGATTGTGAACCTAATTGTTTGCAAGACAAGTATGGGACATGTAATTACTTAATGAACATGATAAAACCTTTCCTAAATCACTTTTATAGTGATGACTTTAGGAATTTAATGTTGTTTAATGATTAGTTAAACGATGAACGTAAAGTATAAGAGCGTAAGCTGTATTCAATCATGATAATGACTATAATATGGACAGTTACAACTAAAGTTGTTGAATATTACGTGAACGCGAACGGTATGCAATAAGTTTACTTAACCAAATGATGATCGAGTAACGATTTAATAACGTAAGGACGTTAGTAAGCCGTGAGAAAGGATGATTAACTCAAAACGAGTTGTATTAATGAAATAATTTCAGTTAAGTTATAGAAGAGAAAGAAGTTGGTAAGAATAATATAAAATATAATGGCAAGCCTGAGCCAATAATAACAAATCTAATACATGATTAGATTGAGAAGAAGGGTAATATTCATTAGAAACCATGTATGTTCATTCATTACCTAATGTGGTATGTTATGTGATTATGTATTGTAGAGACCGTAAAGACTGAAAAGAAAAGTAATTATACTGTAGCAGACGCTGAAGGAAAGTTTTTCTTAAACGCTTGTCTAACCTTCGAGTTAGCCATGTTTTCAAATGATTCGTGTTATGAAATGCATGAATGGTTTTAAAGAAAGAGTCGATGCTAGTTTTAACTCGCCTAGACTATTCTCAAAAGATTGATTGATTTCTTTACAAGTCTTTCAATATAGAATTGATAACGCTATCCTATACCAAGTATTTGGTACGGATTCAAGGTAAGCTTGAGTATGAATAAACAAATATATTTTTCATCGATTATTCGATGGGCACGTAAGGTTGCCACAAATTAAACGTACACACATTTAATGAATGTAGTGTTGATCAACATAGAGTACTATAGGCTGATCACCTAGAAGTGCTCGTAAGCTATGCTGGACTTACAGACTTAGTGCCGGGTTGTCCTTTTCAAAGAAATTATGAAATGCTCATGGTCTTGGACCAGAATTAATGTTTTATTGAATATTATCATTGTAAAATATTTTGAAGGAAAAGAAACAGTATTTTGAATTATCGATAGTACTTCGTAACTATTATCCAGTTATTGAAGATATACGATTCCTATGTTTCACGCATATTGCTTAAAAGAAATTGTTATACATGCTGAGCTTGTTATGACCACTCTTGCTTGAACCATATGAATGTAGCTAAGGACGAGCGAACCGAGGTTTCCAGTAGAGATAAAGGCAAGGCAAAGAGAAATGATTAGTTTATCTTGTAATAGACTATTAAGTATATGTATTATATTATGATGAATAAAGAATGTAATGGTTTAAGAACCTGGGAACAAGATTTATTATTATTAATGTAATAAAAATGTCATTGGAACACACATTTTGATGTCGTTTTAGTATAATGAATGTACAGTTATGAGTACCGTGTAGCACCAATTGTCGGGTTGGAAGATACCCGAATTTGGGGGCGTCGCAGGTTGGTATCAAAGCATTTGGTTATAAAACTTAAGGGGGAAAGAACCTTAAGCTAATAACCTCGTTAAGGAAGGAGAAGTCCGAAGGAAGTAAACTCGAGCTTTACTTGAGTTGAATGAGTCAATAAGGTATTAAGGAAACTCAGTATCAAAAGATTTAAAAGATGAAAATTAATCATAAATAAATTAAATGTGATTTGCGTTTATACTATTGAGTATTAAGTACTAATCAACATGTTATGTGTTATTGTAGGATGTCGATCGATAGCTTGATATATACAGATATACACATGGTGAGCGAAGAAATTGTGAATAGAGTAGAGACTGTACCCATGCCAGTGGCGGAGGTACCATTAGTGATTCTAGAGGAGTCGGAGACAGTGGAGTACTTTTCTGAGGAGGATTACTCCGAGGGAGATATGGATATAGCGTCATATCTTAATATGATGGTCTATGAGGAGGAGGAAATGGAGGTAACATCGGGTAATACGGTGGTACCTACACTAGAGTCAATACCTCCAGATGCAATGAGAGCATTGTATCTAGCAGTGCTTGACAGGAATATGCAACTGAGTATAGTGGTGCAGAATCAAAGTGAAGAGATTAATTATCTCGATGAAGCTAAGGTGTCTGCAGAAGCAGATTTTGAGTCAGAGCATGATGAGAAGGTGCTCATTTCAAATAAGGCTAGGGACTATATGTGAGACCCCAAATTTTATGAATAAAGATTTAATTTTCTCAAAATATTTTTTTTAATATTATGGTGTGGATTTGAGATAGTGTTATAGTTGTGGGTAGTATTTATAAATTTTACAAAGTATGCAAGTTGTTATATAATATTCGTTTGGTCGGGGAATATTCTTTTTGTCGAAAAATATCCGTACGACGGCATAATCATTGGTGGATCCCACAACGGAAGTATTATCGTAGTAAGAAAACGACAGAATTATCTTTTTATAAAAATAACGACGAAAGTGTTACCGTTAAAACTGTTGAACTACTCGGTAGTAAAAGTACAGTAATACGCGTGGTTGCATAGTAGCACGTGGTATTGATTATTGATGCTTACGTAAGAATTCACTCAATTATACTTAATTATTGCTACAATAATTGCTGCATCATATCTCTCATATTATTGATTCAATTATTATCACAGTAGCATCTGTATAATATGTTATGTTATTAAATCAATAATTGAGACGACAAAGTTATTCATATTATTATTTGCAATATTAACGATGTCTAGAAGTTCTGCCAAGGGGAGATTTGGTCACCTAATTGCGCGCCAATATAGAGAAATCCTTATTGGAAAGCCCCCTCTTTCTTGGGAACGACCTGGTCGATTAATATTGTGAATTATAATAAATGTGATAAGTTTTGTTTTATTATTATTATAAATGTAATAAAACAGAAAACTTTTTGTATAAAACAAAATATATTTATAAAGTTATTTGTTTTATTAGACTATAAATAGAATATATAATATTCTATTATGCATAGTGCCTGCACAGTATTTGTATAGTAAAATCTTTTTATATAAAACAGAATACTTTTATAAAGTTATTCGTTTTATTAGATTATAAATAGAATATATCATATTTTATTAAGATTTTGTTTTATTAGAATATTTTATTAATACTGCATAGTAAATCAATATGGACCGTCCGTTTAAAAGTAAATCAATCTGGACCGTTCATGAATTAGTTACTATTCAGTCCATTCTCCTATAAATAGAAGCTCACTCCTTCATTATTTCTTACGAATTCACTGAAACTCTAGAGAGAGAAACTATATAGAGAAAGAAGAAAAGTATTCTACTACTTCACTACTCCTATATCCAGTTTCTTCTAAGGTAAGGGGTGTTATTTATTTCATATTCACTTACGATATTATTTTTCGTATTCGTAAGAAATATTATCTTCGTTCAATATTCGTAAGGGATATTATTTGTTGTACTCGTAAGGGGTATTATTTCTTTCGTATTCATGAAGAGAACTTCTGTTATTCCATTCTTTATTATTATGTTTGAATAACCTGTATACGTGGACTACCCTATACTTGGTGAAATTTTTTTTTATTCCATTCCTTATTATTCTGTTGGAATAACCAGTATATGCGAAGTACCGCATACATGGTGAAATTTTTCTGTTATTCTATTCTTTATTATTCTTTTGGAATATCCTGTCTGTGCGTATTACGCATGACCTGGTTCCATTATTTATTATTCTATTGGAATAACATGTCTGTGCGGTCTATCGCATGCATGATGAATTTAGTTGTTATTTCATTCTTTATTATTCTATTGTAATATCTTGTCTGTGCGTTTACGCATGACCTGGTTCCGTTATTTATTATTCTGTTGGAATAACCTATCTGTGCGGTCTATCGCATGCTTGGTGATTTCTTTTGTTATTCCATTCTTTATTGTACTCAGTTGGTTAAAGTTTTGGCTTTTATACTCCATGAAATTAGTGGAATATCCTTGATATTTGCGTTTCATCCAGTATCTTTTCATGGAAATATTCTTCCGAGCATTCTTGAATTTTACTCCACAAAGCAATATCATGTTGACAATTTGGACGTTATGGAGTTCAGGATAAATTAACTTATAAATCTTTAAAATTTATTCTTGAACTTGTTTTATTGAATTGTCATCATCCTCATGCTTATATTATGTTGAAAGTCATATGTGGCCTGTAGTGCATAGATGGACTTGGTATGATTATGACCAGGGATTATTCGGTATAATCATGACCGTAATGTTACAAATGATGTGGAAAAAGTCCCCATTGGCCCGTAGTGCATTGATGGATAGTTTTTGGTATGATTATGGCTATGGATTCTCTTCGGCCAAGGGTGCAAAGATGAATTGTTTTATGGCATGATCATGACCATTGATGAATACACGAATATCCTTGGCCCGTAGTGCATGGATAATTTGCGGTTGTGATACTAATGAATATCCTTGGCCGTAGTGCAGGGATAATGTGGATTATTTATTAAGCTGAGTCTCAGCGATAAAAGTGATGAAAAACTTTTAAATCATAAAAGATAGTAGATTTTATTCTCTACTTGACTCTTTTAATGGATTGCTTGTTTCACTGCAGTTAAACTTGATGTTTGTTATATTGTATCAGTTTAACACTGTTGAAGGCTAACAATAATTTATTCTGCATTATCTTAGTCATAATATTTCTTACTGGACTAGTTGAGCTCACCCTTTTACTTTCATTGTTCTCCTCAGGAAATGAGAACGTAGCAGGGACTAGTCGAGGAACGGAGTAACGGTCCAGATGATAGCATTAGTAGTCCTCACTGTTCTATGAAAGTGTGATAATAAATATATTGAGGACTTATTTTGAGTTTGAATACTGTCTAGAAGACAATATTTGTATTAAAACTCACAGCTCATGTTATATATTTAAGATTGTATTTATATTCTGTACCATGTATTTGGCGACTCAGAATAGGTGATATATACCTATTTTGGGGGCGTCACAGTTGGTATCAAAGCTTAGGGATATGATCCCTGGCTAAGATGTGAGACAAGAACTAGGAGGGGAGAGACGGGGAATTCCTTCGCTAGTATGACCTACCTAAGTTTATTTGTCATTTAATTGGTCGGTCAGAGTATAGGAAAAATATATGATATATTAATTAACCTTTGTTTTGTGGCAGTATTTAAAAATGACACCCGAGAATGTTAAGAATAGCAATGGAGCACAGGAGACCGTTGAGTCTCCATATATCAATAATCAGGATAATGTGCATCAGGAAGGTGACAATCCTAATGCAAATAACAACATTGACCAAATGATGAATGATGGAATGTTCAGAGGTTTTATGCAATTCATGCAACATCAGGCGAGAGCGGCTCCTGTCCAAAATGTAGGTGGAAACACTAGCAACTCTCGGACGGTCACCACCAAACAGTTCAAGGAGCTGGGACCACCGGAGTTTTTTGGAGAGCCAAAACCACTTAAGGCAGGGACGTGGATAAAGTAGATCAACAAGATATTTGATATCTTGGGATGTTCTGAGGAGCAAAAGGTTCCCTTTACCACCTTCATGTTGCAGGCAGAGGCAGATTACTGGTGAAAATCTGTAAAGCGTACTCAATCTGCCGCACTGAAGATGTCTTGGGAGAAGTTCCAAGAATTGTTCAACGACAAGTACTTTCCCAAAAGTATTCGTCATATGAAAGAGGTAGAGTTCATCAAGCTGGAGCAAAACAACATGACCGTGTCGCAGTACGAAGCCAAGTTTGTAGTTTGTCGAGTTGTCCCGATTTGCGTCCCATTTGGTTGATAATGAGGAGAGAATGACGCGAATGTTTCTAAGAGGTTTGAAACCTGAGATACGTCAATATCTTATCTCTCATAAACTGTGTTTGTATTCAGATGTTGTTAATATGATTCAGTTATTGGAGCGCGATAATGAGTCAACCCAACCAAAAGAGAGCAGCCGGCAAAATGATAATACCAGTGATAACAGTCATCGAAGCGGTGACAACAAGCGTGGAGGGAATCAACATGCCAGAAATGGTAACCACTTTGGTGGTAATTATGGTCAAAATAATTAGAATGGACATTTCAAGAAGAGGAGATTCAACAATGATTGAAAGACGTCAGCATCAGCACCTGCCGTTAAGGAAGGAGAACGGCCACCTATCATATGCTTCAAATATGGAGGGGAGGGACACATCAGTCCAAACTGCGCGATGCCATCCAAAGCATGCTACAATTGTGGAAGAGAAGGTCATCTAGCCCGATTTTGTCGTGCACCAAAGTCAAGTCCAGTTGGGACGGTGGCACCAAAGGCAGATACGGACAAAACAAAGTTGGTGATTTCAGGAAGAGCGTTTTTCGTGACTTCTCAAAAAGCGAGTGACCCAAACGAAGTTAGCACGGGTTAGTTAATTATAAATTCTTGCGAAGTCTATACCTTATTAGATACCGGTTCTACCCATTCTTTTATCTCTCTTGCTTGCGCTCAACGTTTAAATTTAACTCAGGAGAAGTTAGATTTTGACTTATTGGTTGAAACTTTGTTAGCAGAAACCTTCGTTACCTCCACTATGTATAAATCTTGTTGATTCAAATCGACATTTTCACATTACCTGTCGATCTTATCTCTTTAAAAATACTTACCTTTGATGTGATTTTAGGAATCGATTGGTTAACTACTCATCAAGCTTTTCGTAAGGTGGTTAGCTTTTATATTCCTAACCAACCTGTTGTGCGAATTCAAGTAACCAAACCACTAAAGTCAATCACCGTTATATCAAGCCATAAGTAAAGAGCCCCGATCCTTTCGTTGTTGACTTCCTTGTGTGGAATACACCGAAGCCTAACTTTTCGTAGGGGACGTCATGAATAACGGTGACAAATTGATAGGTATCAATGTGACGTGCTATCCAAGTCTTGGGATGAGAGTCACAGTTTTGAATGATATTTCTATTGTTAATAAATTTCCTGACGTATTCTTGATGACTTCTTAGCCTACCCCTAGAGCGTGAAATCGAATTTTGTATTGACCCTAGTACAAAACCCATTTCTAAAACCCATAAATATTTCTTCATCCAAAATGAACGTATAATGTGCCAAAGACGTTGGCTCGAGCTGTTAAAGATTACGATAGTACCATTCAATACCATCATGGGAAAGCGAACGTGGTAGCTGACGCGTTGAGTAGAAGATCGTATGCATTTACGAGTGCGATGTTGTTAACACAAAAACACATTTTGTACGACTTGCAAATGATGGAGATAGAGTTAAAGACTCCAGGGACCCATGTGATGATGACAAATATACGAGTAGAATCGACTTTAATCGATAAAGTTAAAGTCAATCAAGCTACACACCCGAATCTGATGAATATGAAGAAGAAGGTTCAAGAGGGCATTATTATAGAAGCAAGAATCGACGAAGAGAGGAAATCTCAACCCTCGATTTAATTGGCCATTTGAAATCCTCGATCGAGTAGGAACTGTGGCCTATAGACTCGTTTTACCGCCAAGTTTGTCGTGTGTTCATAACGTTCTTTTTCACGTATCGATGTTACGTAAATATGTGGACGACCCGAACCACATTATTGAATTGGAATTGGACGAGATAGTAGAAGATTTAATATATGAGGAGATACGTGTTAAAATCTTGGATAAGAAGGACTATATTCGACACTCAAAAGTTATACCTCAAGAGTTAGAATTTGAAGTGAAGTCAAGGTATCCTCACCTATTTGGCATACCAGGTACGTACGTAAATTTCGAGGGCAAAATTTTATAAGGAGGGGAGATTGTGAGACCCCAAATTTTATAAATAAAGATTTAATTTTCTTGAAATATTTTTTTTTAATATTATGGTGTGGATTTGAGATAGTGTTATAGTTGTGGGTAGTATTTATAAATTTTACAAAGTATGCAAGTTGTTATATAATATTCGTTTGGTCGGGGAATATTATTTTTGTTGGAGAATATCAGTACGACGGCATAATCATTGGTGGACCCCACAACGGAAGTATTATCGTAGTAAGAAAACGACAGAATTATCTTTTTACAAAAATAACGGTGAAAGTGTTACCGTTAAAACTGTTGAACTACTCGGTAGTAAAAGTACAATAATACGCGTGGTTGCATAGTAGCACACGGTATTGATTATTGATGCTTACGTAAGAAGTTACTCAGTTATACTCAATTATTATTACAGTAATTGATGCATCATATCTCTCATATTATTGATTCAATTATTGTCACAGTAGCATCTGTATAATGTGTTATGTTATTAAATCAATAATTGAGACGACAAAATTATTCATATTATTATTTGCAATATTAACGATGTCTAGAAGTTATGCCAAGGAGAGGTTGGTCACCTAATTGCGCGCCAATAGGGAGAAATCCTTATCGGAAAGCCTCCTCTTTCCTGGAAACGATCTGGTCGATTAATATTGTGAATTATAATAAATGTGATAAGTTTTGTTTTATTATTATTATAAATGTAATAAAACAGAAAACTTTTTATACAAAACAGAATACATTTATAAAGTTATTTGTTTTATTAGACTATAAATAGAATATATAATATTCTATTATGCATAGTATTTGCATAGTGCATGCATAGTATTTGCATAGTAATTTTTTTTATATAAAACAGAATACTTTTATAAAGTTATTCATTTTATTAGATTATAAATAGAATATATCATATTTAATTTAAAAGATTTTGTTTTATTAGAATATTTTATTAATACTGTATAGTAAATCAATATGGACTGTCCGTTTAAAAGTAAATCAATCTGGACTGTTCATGAATTAGTTACTATTCAGTCCATTCTCCTATAAATAGAAGCTCATTCCTTCATTATTTCTTACGAATTCACTGAAACTCTAGAGAGAGAAACTATATATAGAAAGAAGAAAAGTATTCTGCTACTTCACTACTCCTATATCCAGTTTCTTCTAAGGTAAGATGTGTTATTTATTTCATATTCACTTATGTTATTATTTTTCATATTCGTAAGAAATATTATCTTCGTTCAATATTCGTAAGGGATATTATTTGTTGTACTCGTAAGGGGTATTATTTCTTTCGTATTCATGAAGAGAACTTATGTTATTCTATTCTTTATTATTATGTTGGAATAACCTGTATACGTGGACTACCCTATAATTGGTGAAATTATTTTTTTATTCCATTCCTTATTATTCTGTTGGAATAACCAGTATATGCGAAGTACCGCATACATGGTGAAATTCTTCTGTTATTCTATTCTTTATTATTCTTTTGGAATATCCTGTCTGTGCGTATTACGCATGACCTGGTTCTATTATTTATTATTCTGTTGGAATAACATGTCTGTGCAGTCTATCGCATGCATGATGAATTTAGTTGTTATTTCATTCTTTATTATTCTGTTGGAATATCTTGTCTGTGCGTTTACGCATGACCTGGTTCCGTTATTTATTATTCTGTTGGAATAACCTATCTGTGCGGTCTATCGCATGCCTGGTGATTTCTTTTGTTATTCCATTCTTTATTGTACTCAGTTGGTTAAAGTTTGGGCTTTTATACTCCATGAAATTAGTGGAATATCCTTGATATTTGCGTTTCATCCAGTATCTTTTCATGGAAATATTCTTCCGAGCATTCTTGAATTTTATTCCACAAAGCAATATCATGTTGACAATTTGGATATTATGGAGTTTAGGATAAATTAACTTATAAATTTTTAAAATTTATTCTTGAACTTGTTTTATTGAATTGTCATCATCCTCATGCTTATATTATGTTGAAAGTCATCTGTGGCTTGTAGTGCATAGATGGACTTGGTATGATTATGACCAGGGATTATTCGGTATAATCATGACCGTAATGTTATAAATGATATGGAAAAAGTCCTCATTGGCCCGTAGTGCATTGATAGATAGTTTTTGGTATGATTATGGCTATGGATTCTCTTCGGCCAAGGGTGCAAAGATGAATTGTTTTATGGCATAATCATGACCATTGATGAATACACGAATATCCTTGGCCGTAGTGCAGGGATGATGTGGATTATTTATTAAGCTGAGTCCCTGCGATAAAAGTGATGAAAAACTTTTAAATCATAAAAGATAGTAGATTTTATTATCTACTTGATTCTTTTAATTGATTGCTTGTTCCGCTGCAGTTAAACTTGGTGTTTGTTATATTGTATCAGTTTAACACTGTTGAAGGCAAGCGATAATTTATTCTGCAGTATCTTTGTCATAATATTTCTTACTGGGCTAGTTGAGGTCACCCTTTTACTTTCATTGTTCTCCTTAGAAAATAAGAACGTAGCAGGGACTAGTCGTGGAACGGGGTGAAGGTCCGGATGATAGCATTAGTAGTCCTCACTATTCTATGAAATGGTGTGATAATAAATGTATTGAGGACTTATTTTGAGTTTGAATACTGTCTAGAAGACAATATTTGTATTAAAACTCACAGCTCATGTTGTATATTTAAGATTGTATTTGTATTCTGTACCATGTATTTGGCGACTCAGAATAGGTGATGTATACCTATTTTGGGGGCGTCACACTATAAGAACGAGGCCGATGAGATTCGTAAAGAACTAGGGGAGAAGGATCAGAAGATAGCACGAATATCTTACATCCATAAGAGTGCTCATGAGAATTTCAAGATGAAAGTTACTTGTCATCCCATGGTGTCAGGACAAACCCGTCACACTATTAATCGGGATACTGTAGTGATGATTGTGAATGAGAAACACGAGGATGCTGTTATGCATTATTCGAAGTCTATAGTTATAAATATGTGTGTAGTGACGTAAAACCCTCTTTTTTATAAAAGGGTAGTCTTTTTGTAAATCCCAACTTTTGTGAAGTTCAATTGCAGGATAGAAATGTAATAGCTTTTGGCTATAGAAACAAATTGTAAATAGTTTCAAACTATGAAGAAGCATATGAATGTAACGAAGTTTTCATTTAATATGCTTTGTTATGGTATGAGTTGTTATGTGGTGAATAATAACGAAGTAAGTAAATAGATAATAATGAAATTCTATTTATTTAATCAGCATAATGCCGCCAAGGAGAAGACAACGTAATCAGGAAGCGAAAACACATGATGATAATTAAGGGGGGTCAAAACAACCTTATGCAAGAGTTCATTAATTTATTAATGGCTACATTTAACCAAACCGGGGGTAGAGTACCCGCGGGACCTAGGGTAGTCATAATGACTACCTTTAAAGAGTTTAAAAAGTGTAAGTTCACCGGAGTTCAAAGGAATGACAGACCCATTAGAAGCCCAGACATGGGTAAAGGAAATAGAGAAGATGTTTGTTATTACAAACGTAGGTGAGGCGTAAAAGACTTCTTTTGCGACCTATATGATGAAGGGAGAAGCCAACTTTTGGTGGGAGGCTCACCAGGGTAGGGCTAGAACAGATGCGATAACGTGGGAACAATTCACGAAGGTTTTCTTCGAGAATTATTTCCCTACAAGTATGCAGGGGAGGATGGAGATTAAATTTTTAGAACTTAAGTAATGGGACATGACGGTTCCCCAGTACGTGGCCAAGTTCAATGAATTGGCAAGGTTTGCTCTACATCAACTGGACACTGAGGAGAGGAAGGCTCGTAGGTTTGAGTAGGGCCTGAAACCCTGGCTCTATAGTAGGATTTCGGTGTTCCAGAGTGCTTCGTATGAGACCATTCTGGAAAAGGCAATTATAGTAGAGAGTGGTAGTGAGGCGTTGACCCAATACCACAAAGAGAGAAAGAATAAGAGCAGGGGAGAGGGAGGAACCAAGGCAAAGAGTTCCAGTGGTAGTGGCAATATATAAGATATATGGAAAGACTCATCTAGGAGTCTGTCTGAAAGAAAAATTGGTTTGTTATAACTGTGGATAGGAGGGTCATATATCACCCAATTGTCCTAATCCTAAGAAGAAAAAAAACTATGACTGTTTTGTATGTGGGTCGTTCGACCACATGGTAAGAAATTGCCCAAAGAAGGGATCGGAGGAAAGTAAAGGTGTTAGTAGTGGTAAGTTAGCCATTACTGGACCACCATCATCGGGTAGATCTATAGCCCGTACTTTTAATATGACGATCCAAGATGCGATTGCATCAGTGGATTTAGTAGCGGGTATCATTCTAGTCAATACAATGAATGCTTATGTGCTGTGTGATTGGAGTGCTACTTTTCTTTTTAGCATGTGAATTTGCTAAGTGATTAAGTTCATTCCCGAAAGGGATTATAAATACCTTTAAACGTTAAGGTAGAGAATGAGGAAATATCTTTCGTTGATTATATTGTGGAAGTGGTTTTATGAATAAGAAAGGTAAGCAAGTATCGGTAGATAAGTACCGATAAAGTTAAGAGAATTTGAGGGATAAATCACTTTTTGGCCATTGTACGAGGGTCTGGTTTTCATTGTGGTTACCGAAACTTTTTTTATTACAATCAAATAATTGTACTCTCAAATATTACAAAATGGTCATTAATTTTAATTTCCGTCCAAAAATCAGACGGAAATGCTTAGTAGACTAACAGAATCCAAGTGGCACTGAGGTGGCACGTAGGGTCCACTCCCACGTGGATCTATAGTCAAATATAATACACTTTTTGGTTACTGTACTATGGTCCGATTTTCATTGTGGTTACCTAAACTTTTTTTGTTACAATCGAATTACTGTACTCTAAAAAATTACAAAATGGTCATTACTTAAAAATTATTATTATTTAAAACTTATTATTATTTAGAAATTATTATTATTTAAAAATGTTGAAAGTAATGTTGAAATTATTATTATTTAAAAATTATTATTATTATTTATTATTATTATTATTATTATTTCAAAATTATTATTATTACTATTATTATTATTTTGAAATTATTATTATTATTATTATTATTATTATTATTATTTAAAGATAATAAATCTTTACTACTCCACTTTGTTTAAAAGGGATAATACACTTTTTGGTTATTGTACTAGGGTCCAAATACAATTAATTTTATAAAATTTAAATTTTTATAAAATTAATTATTATTATTATTTAAAAATTATTATTATTATTATTTTGAAATTAATATTAATACTATTATTATTAAAATTTGTTATTATTATTTTAAAATTATTATTATACAATACTATTAATTTTACTTCGAAGTTCTACGTATTTTTAAAATTATTATTATTAATAGTATTTTATTATTTAAAAAAGAAAAATCCCCTTTTCTTTTCTTGATTCTGATGAATCTGATCAACTCTTTTTTTTTAATCAGAGTTGCCGGAAAATCCAACAACCACTACCTGCCACCAAGACCGCAACTAGCTAATAATAATAATAATAATAATAATAATAATAATAATAATAATAATAATAATAATAATAATAATAATAATAATTTCAAAATAATAATAATAATAATTTCAAAATAATAATAATAATAAAATACTGTGACGCCCCCAGAATAGGTATACAACACCCATTCTGAGTCGCCAAATACATGGTACAGAAAGCAAACTACAACTTCAATAATACAATTATCGTGTAAAATACGACAGCACATACTGTGAGTTTAAATACAAATATTGTCTTCTAGACAATATCCACACTCAAATAAATCCTCATTACAATTATTCAAACACTATTTTACAGAAATAGTGAGGACTGCTAATACATCTTTCTAGAACCATCACTCCATACCCCGACTAGATCCTGCTATGTTCTCACCTCCTGAGAAGAAAAATGGAACAAAAAGGAAAAGGGTGAGCTCAACTAGCCCAGTAAAGAATATTATGACTAAGATAATATACAACAAATTATCGTTAGTCTTCAACAGGAAAAAATCTGATAAAATATAATCGACAACAAGTTTTAGATCAACAACTGCAGCGAAAACAGCAAACCATTAGAAGAGTCAAGTAGAGAAAGAATTCTACTATCTTCTAAGATTTAAAAGTCCATCATCAATATTTTATCTCTGTAACATCAATTAATAATCATCTTTAACCAAATATTCATCTTTGCACTACAGGCCAAAGATATTCATTTGTATCATCAGTCGGTCATGTTCATCTCAACACCTGTTCATCTTTGCACTACAGGCCAAAGATATTCATCAAGTAATTATACATCTTTGCACTACAGGCCAAAGATATTCAGTAATATCATCATTTAGGACTGAGGATGATGAAAAATATCTTAAAGAGAACGAATCCAATGAGACAGAAGGACAAATAGTAGGGATTCGTATAACAGTTTATCCAAGATCAATAATACTTCATAATAATCAATTGTGAAGCAGAATTCAAAAATAAAGATCAAAACATGGATACAATCAAAGATAGTAACCATAATAGACATCTTGGACAAAAAGGGAAAATTTTATTTTTCGGTGAATAGTGCCGTATTCGTGAATAGTGCCGTATACGTGAATAGTGCCGTATACGTGAATAGTAACCCCCGACACAAAAAGTTCCAAATTTGATAAAAACTCATATCAATATTTCAGCATAATGATATTGAAGAAAATAATATCATTAAGAAGAAAATAATATCCCTTACCTCAAAATATCAGTACTTCTGGTCGGAATACCGGTATAAGGCTGAAAGAAACTTGCTCTGATGAATAGAAACTCTCAAAGTATCTAAATACTCACAAAATACACTCAATAATCTAGAGAGAGAAAGAGAGAAAACTTGTTTCTGGTGTGATTTTCAATTCTAACTTAGCCCTCTATTTATAGGAAAATTTTGGTAGGTTTGACCTGCAACCTGATGGCTTTACCTGCTACTATTCCCACCACCACATTTGAAATATAATTCAGCACATTTCTTCACCAACCACAAGTGGGGCCCACCAATTCTAGAATTTTCCACCAAAATGATAAACTCTGAAAATTCAACAATTTCTGAACCAGTCATCTTGTAAAATTCGTAATAAATCATACGTTCATTTTTAACGGTTTAAAATTTGTGGACATATACTCAACTTATATATGTATAACATATCCAAAAATTACCACGATCCAACGGTCGGATTAAAAATTATAACCCCCGCAAACTATCTCAAAAACCCTGATTTTTAATACCTCCATTCCGACAAAAATACTGACAAAAACCTCAACATTAACTCCTTCATTTTTAACCACAAAAATATATCCCTCATTTATATCCATATAAAATAAATATTTCCTTATCATATGAATCAATAATTAATTATTCACAAATAATATTACAGAATCACATTTATGACAACCAGGCCGTTCCCAGGAAAGAGGGGGCTTTCCAATAAGGATTTCTCTTTACTGGCGCGCAATTAGATGACCAAACCTCTCCTTAGACAGAACTTTCTAGACATTGCCAATAATGTTATCTAATAATATTATTCAAATAATATGAATTATTGATCTGATAAATGAAAATACTGTGCAGCAACAATTATTGAAACAACAATAATATAAAATATCAACGCAGCAATTATTGAATCAATAAAATAAAATATTGAATAATAACTACTGTAACAATTATTGAGTAGTGCCTTCTTACGTAAGAATCAATAATTGGTGCAATACCGTGTGCTACTGTATTTTAACCACCGGGTATTCCAACAGTATTAACGGTAACAACTACGCCGTTATTTATAAACAACTTATACTTGTCGTTTTCTTCATCCAATCGCTTTCCGTTATGGGGCCCACACAAGGCTGCGTCGTCGTACGAATATTTCCCGACAGCAAGAATATTCCACGACCAACCGAATATTCACCGACCAAAAATAATATTTTATAACCACTTGCTTATTTTGCAAAATTTGCACATTTCACCCATAACCAAAGTATTATATCAAATTAACCCCTTATTATTCACAATAATATTTAGAGAAAATTTGATTTTATTCATTAATAAGTTGGGGTCTTACAACCTCCCCTCCTTATGAAATTTCGTCCTCGAAATTGACGTACGTACCTGATGTTTCAAAAAGGTGAGGATACCTCGCTTTCATTTCTGATTCCAACTCCCAGGTCATTTCTTCAATAGCATGGTTTCTCCACAAAACCTTAACTTGTGGTATAACCTTCGTGCGTAGGACATGCTCTTTCCTATCCAAGATCTTAACAGGTACCTCCTCGTACGTTAAATCTTCAGCTATCTCGTCTGGTTCTAACTCAATAATGTGGTTCGGGTCTTTAACATATTTACGAAGCATAGATATGTGAAAAACATTATGAACACGAGACATGCTTGGAGGTAATGCGAGTCTATATGCCACATTTCCTATTCGCTCAAGAATCTCAAATGGACCAACAAATCTTGGATTGAGCTTTCCTCTCTTCCCAAATCTTGTAACTCCCTTCCATGGTGCAACACGTAACAATACATGATCCCCAATATTAAATTCCACGTCCTTCCGATGAAGATCCGCATAACTCTTTTGTCGATCCTGTGCCGTTTGTAAACGTTGTCGAATCGTTTGGATCTTCTCTGTAGTAATGCGTACCAATTCTGGTCCCAACAATGTTGCTTCACCCACCTCGTCCCAGCATACTGGAGAACGACATTTTCTTCCATACAACGCCTCAAATGGAGCCATACCTATGCTCACCTGATAACTGTTGTTGTAGGAGAATTCCACCAATGGTAGGTACTTATCCCAACTCCCTTTGAGATCTAAGACACAAAGTCTTAATAGATCTTCAAGAGTTTGAATAGTCCTCTCTGATTGTCCGTCCGTTTGAGGATGGTATGCTGAACTGAATCGTAAATCCGTGCCCATAGCTTTCTGCAAGCTAACCCAAAATCGTGAAGTGAATCTTGGGTCACGATCCGAAACTATGGATACTGGCATGCCATGCAATCTCACAATCTCGTTCACGTACATACTAGCAAGACGTTCAGGGAATAAGTCTCACGTATCGGCAAGAAATGAGCGGACTTGGTTAATCTATCAACAATAACCCAAATCGCATCTATGCCTTGAGAAACCTTGGGAAGACCTGTAACAAAATCCATAGTAATGTGTTCCCACTTCCATTTCAGAATCTCAAGTGGTTGCAATGGACCCTTTGGTACTTGATGCTCCGCTTTTACACGTTGACAAGTTAAACATCTCGAGATAAACTCCGCGATCTCTCTTTTCATATTGCTCCACCAAAATGTATGTCGAAGATCGTGATACATTTTGGTACTCCCAGGATGGATTGCAAACGGTGTGTTGTGTGCCTCCATCATTATTCTATGCTTCAAGTCAAAATCGTTAGGAACACAAAGTCTGGAGTTGACTCGAAGTATTCCTTCTTCATCGATTCTTGCTTCTGGAATAGCACCTTCTTGCACTTTCTTCTTCATACGCATCAGCTCTATATCCGTAGCTTGAGCAGCTTTAACTTTATCGATTAAAGTCGGTTCTACTCGTATATTTGATATCATCATGTGGGTACTTGGAGCCTTCATCTCTATCTCCATCCTTTGCAAGTCATACAAAATGGGCCTTTGTGTTAAAAACATTGCACTCGTACCCGCATATGATCTTCTACTCAATGCGTCAGCTACTACGTTTGCTTTTCCAGGATGGTATTGGATGGTATAATCGTAATCTTTCAACAGCTCAAGCCAACGTCGTTGCCGCATGTTGAGTTCCTTTTGGGTGAAGAAATATTTGAGGCTTTTATGATCTGTATAGATCTCCACTTTCTCCCCATACAGGTAGTGTCTCCAGATCTTCAATGCAAAAACGACTGCTGCCAACTCCAAATCATGAGTAGGATAATTCCTCTCATATTCTTTGAGTTGTCGTGAGGCATAGGCTATGACTTTCCCATGTTGCATGAGAACACATCCTAACCCTTTGCCTGAAGCATCGCTGTAGATAACAAATCCATCCGAACCAGATGGTATTGTCAAAACAGGTGCCGAAATGAGTCTCCTCTTGAGTTCTTGGAAACTCTTCTCGCATTCCTCACTCCATACGAATTTTGTATCTTTCCGAGTCAGCTGAGTTAACGGAGTAGCGATTCGAGAAAATCCTTCCACAAATCTCCGATAATAACCAGCTAAGCCCAGAAAGCTACGTACTTCGGTTACCGACTTCGGTTGCTCCCAACTTTGTATGGCTTCAATCTTCGCCGGGTCGACAGATACTCCATGTTTTGACACCACGTGCCCAAGGAATGCTACTTCCTCAAGCCAGAACTCGCATTTCTTCAGTTTGGCATATAGCTTGTTTTCACGAAGCCTTTGCAGTACCAGCTTCAAATGGCGCTCATGATCTTCACGGCTTTTGGAATAGATGAGGATGTCATCAATAAAGACAACAACGAACTGATCCAAATATTCTTTGAATACACGGTTCATCATATCCATGAAGGCAGCAGGAGCATTAGTCAATCCAAAAGACATTACTAAGAATTCATAATGCCCGTACCGAGTTCTGAAGGCAGTCTTTGGAATATCCTCAGTTTTAATCTTCAGCTGATGATATCCAGAATGAAGATCGATCTTTGAAAAGAATTGTGCTCCTTGCAACTGGTCAAACAGGTCATCAATGCGAGGTAGCGGATACCTATTCTTGATGGTGACATGGTTCAATTCTCGATAGTCAATACAAAGTCGCATACTCCCGTCTTTCTTCTTTACGAATAAAACAGGAGCACCCCAAGGAGACGTACTAGGACGAATAAAACCGATGTCCAACAACTCCTGTAGTTGGACTTTTAACTCCTGAAGTTCAATAGGAGCCATTCGATATGGGGTTTTAGAAATGGGCTTTGTACCGGGTTCAAGGTCAATAAAGAATTTAATTTCTCGTTCCGGAGGTAGACCGGGAAGTTTTTCAGGAAATGCATTAGAAAATTCTCTAACAATAGAAATATTATTCAAATCTGACTTGTCTTTGTTCAAATCCATAACATGGGCTAAGAAAGCTTGACATCCGTTTTTCAATAAACGAATAGCTTTGTGGCTTGATATGACAGTGACTGATTTTAGTGGTTTAGTAGTTTGAATTCGTATGACAGGTTGGTTAGGAATATGAAAACTAACAACCTTACGAAAATAATCAATTTTAGCATGATGAGTGGTTAACCAATCAATTCCTAAAATCACATCAAAAGCAAGTATCTTTAAAGAGATAAGATCAACAGGTAATGTGATAGTGCCAACTTGGATCATGCAAGATTTATAAACTGTAGATGTAACGAAGGTTTCACCCAACGGAGTTTCAACAGATAAGTTAAAGTCCAATTTCTCCGGAGTCAAGTTTAAACGTTGAGCACAAGCAGGAGAGATAAAAGAATGGGTAGAACCGGTATCTAGTAAAGTATAAACTTCACAAAAATTCAAGATTAGCTTACCCGTGATCACCTCGTTCGGGTTTCTCGCGTTTTGGCCAGTAACGACAAACGCCCTTCCAGGAACCGCTGATTTCGACTTATCCGGGATAACTTTTGGAGTCACCATCCCCGCTGAACTTGGTTTTGCTACAGAACACTCTCGAGCTATATGACCTTCCTTTCCACAGTTATAACATACCTTGGATTGTTGTGGGCAGTTTGGGCTGATATGTCCCTCTTTCCCACATCTGTAACATACGACCGGTGGTCGTTCTCCTCCCCTAGAAACAGTTGATGTTTGTGCTGACGTCTTCACGTTATCATTGTTGTACCTTCTCTTCTTGAAATCTCCTCCCGACTCGCTCCTTCTATTATCACGACCACGATTACCACCAGAGTGGTTACCGCTTTTGTCCGAATGTTTTCCTCCCTGCTGGTTTTCATTGCTTCGATGACTGCCGCCACCGGTATGACCCTGGTTGTGGTCCCTCGGTTGCACATACTCATTATCTCGCTCTAATAATTGAGCCCTGTTTACAACATCTGAATATAAAGAAAATTTATGAGAGATAAGATATTGCCGAATCTCGGGTTTTAGACCTCTCAGAAACATCCTTGTCATTCGTTCCTCATTTTCGACCAAATGAGGTGCAAACCTGGATAACTCTGCAAACTTCACCTCGTACTGGGACACCGTCATGTTGTTTTGTTCCAGTCTAATAAACTCAACCTCCTTCATATGACGAATACTTTCAGGAAAGTACTTGTCATTGAACAGTTTTTGAAATGTTTCCCAGGACATGTTGAGTGCGTCAGGCTGGGTACGCTTCACAGACTCCCACCAGTAGTCTGCCTCACCGCGGAACATAAATGTGGCGAATGGAACCTTCTGTTCCTCCGTGCATCCCAAGACATCAAATATCTTGGTAATTTGCTTGACCCAAGTTTCCGCCATGATCGGATCCGGCTTTCCCTTAAATTCTGGTGGTCCCAATTCTTTGAACTGCTTAGCTGTGACAAACCGCGCGTTGTTATCATTTCCACCCGTATTCTGCACACGAGTCTCCCTCGTCTGATTTTGCATGAACTGCAAAAAGCTCCTAAACATTCCATCATTCATCGTTTGCTCGGTAACGTTGTTTACAGGAGGAATATTACCTTCCTGTTGCACGTTCCCCTGGGTAGTGATCAAAGGTGTCTCCACGGTCTGATTTACTCCATTATTAACGTTCTCAGCTGCCATTCTTAAATACTGCCATAAAACAAGGGTTAATAGTCATGTCATATATTATCCCTATACTCTGACCGACCAAATAAACACCAAATAAACTTAGTCAGGTCATACTAGCGAAGGAATTCCCCGTCTCTCCCCTCCTAGTTCTTGTCTCACATCTCAGCCAGGGATCATATCCCTAAGCTCTGATACCAACTGTGACGCCCCCAGAATAGGTATACAACACCCATTCTGAGTCGCCAAATACATGGTACAGAAAGCAAACTACAACTTCAATAATACAATTGTCGTGCAAAATACGACAACACATACTGTGAGTTTAAATACAAATATTGTCTTCTAGACAATATCCACACTCAAATAAATCCTCATTACAATTATTCAAACACTATTTTACAGAAATAGTGAGGACTGCTAATACATCTTTCTAGAACCATCACTCCATACCCCGACTAGATCCTGCTATGTTCTCACCTCCTGAGAAGAAAAATGGAACAAAAAGGAAAAGGGTGAGCTCAACTAGCCCAGTAAAGAATATTATGACTAAGATAATATACAACAAATTATCGTTAGTCTTCAACAGGGAAAAATCTGATAAAATATAATCGACAACAAGTTTTAGATCAACAACTGCAGCGGAAACAGCAAACCATTAGAAGAGTCAAGTAGAGAAAGATTCTACTATCTTCTAAGATTTAAAAGTCCATCATCAATATTTTATCTCTGTAACATCAATTAATAATCATCTTTAACCAAATATTCATCTTTGCACTACAGGCCAAAGATATTCATTTGTATCATCAGTCGGTCATGTTCATCTCAACACCTGTTCATCTTTGCACTATAGGCCAAAGATATTCATCAAGTAATTATACATCTTTGCACTACAGGCCAAAGATATTCAGTAATATCATCATTTAGGACTGAGGATGATGAAAAATATCTTAAAGAGAACGAATCCAATGAGACAGAAGGACAAATAGTAGGGATTCGTATAACAGTTTATCCAAGATCAATAATACTTCATAATAATCAATTGTGAAGCAGAATTCAAAATAAAGATCAAAACATGGATACAATCAAAGATAGTAACCATAATAGACATCTTGGACAAAAAGGGAAAATTTTATTTTTCGGTGAATAGTGCCGTATTCGTGAATAGTGCCGTATACGTGAATAGTGCCGTATACGTGAATAGTAACCCCCGACACAAAAAGTTCCAAATTTGATAAAAACTCATATCAATATTTCAGCATAATGATATTGAAGAAAATAATATCATTAAGAAGAAAATAATATCCCTTACCTCAAAATATCAGTACTTCTGGTCGGAATACCGGTATAAGGCTGAAAGAAACTTGCTCTGATGAATAGAAACTCTCAAAGTATCTAAATACTCACAAAATACACTCAATAATCTAGAGAGAGAAAGAGAGAAAACTTGTTTCTGGTGTGATTTTCAATTCTAACTTAGCCCTCTATTTATAGGAAAATTTTGGTAGGTTTGACCTGCAACCTGATGGCTTTACCTGCTACTATTCCCACCCACCACATTTGAAATATAATTCAGCACATTTCTTCACCAACCACAAGTGGGGCCCACCAATTCTAGAATTTTCCAACAAAATGATAAACTCTGAAAATTCAACAATTTCTGAACCAGTCATCTTGTAAAATTCGTAATAAATCATACGTTGATTTTTAACGGTTCAAAATTTGTGGACATATACTCAACTTATATATGTATAACATATCCAAAAATTACCACGATCCAACGGTCGGATTAAAAATTATAACCCCCGCAAACTATCTCAAAAACCCTGATTTTTAATACCTCCATTCCGACAAAAATACTGACAAAAACCTCAACATTAACTCCTTCATTTTTAACCACAAAAATATATCCCTCATTTATATCCACATAAAATAAATATTTCCTTATCATATGAATCAATAATTAATTATTCACAAATAATATTACAGAATCACATTTATGACAACCAGGCCGTTCCCAGGAAAGAGGGGGCTTTCCAATAAGGATTTCTCTTTACTGGCGCGCAATTAGATGACCAAACCTCTCCTTAGACAGAATTTTCTAGACATTGCCAATAATGTTATCTAATAATATTATTCAAATAATATGAATTATTGATCTGATAAATAAAAATACTGTGCAACAACAATTATTGAAACAACAATAATATAAAATATCAACGCATCAATTATTGAATCAATAAAATAAAATATTGAATAATAACTACTGTAACAATTATTAAGTAGTGCCTTCTTACGTAAGAATCAATAATTGGTGCAATACCGTGTGCTACTGTATTTTAACCACCGGGTATTCCAACAGTATTAACGGTAACAACTACGCCGTTATTTATAAACAACTTATACTTGTCGTTTTCTTCATCCAATCGCTTTCCGTTATGGGGGCCCACACAAGGCTGCGTCGTCGTACGAATATTCCCCGACAGCAAGAATATTCCACGACCAACCGAATATTCACCGACCAAAAATAAATATTTTATAACCACTTGCTTATTTTGCAAAATTTGCACATTTCACCCATAACCAAAGTATTATATCAAATTAACCCTTATTATTCACAATAATATTTAGAGAAAATTTGATTTTATTCATTAATAAGTTGGGGTCTTACAACCTCCCCTCCTTATGAAATTTCGTCCTCGAAATTGACGTACGTACCTGATGTTTCAAAAAGGTGAGGATACCTCGCTTTCATTTCTGATTCCAACTCCCAGGTCATTTCTTCAATAGCATGGTTTCTCCACAAAACCTTAACTTGTGGTATAACCTTCGTGCGTAGGACATGCTCTTTCCTATCCAAGATCTTAACAGGTACCTCCTCGTACGTTAAATCTTCAGCTATCTCGTCTGGTTCTAACTCAATAATGTGGTTCGGGTCTTTAACATATTTACGAAGCATAGATATGTGAAAAACATTATGAACACGAGACATGCTTGGAGGTAATGCGAGTCTATATGCCACATTTCCTATTCGCTCAAGAATCTCAAATGGACCAACAAATCTTGGATTGAGCTTTCCTCTCTTCCCAAATCTTGTAACTCCCTTCCATGGTGCAACACGTAACAATACATGATCCCCAATATTAAATTCCACGTCCTTCCGATGAAGATCCGCATAACTTTTTGTCGATCCTGTGCCGTTTGTATACGTTGTCGAATCGTTTGGATCTTCTCTGTAGTAATGCGTACCAATTCTGGTCCCAACAATGTTGCTTCACCCACCTCGTCCCAGCATACTGGAGAACGACATTTTCTTCCATACAACGCCTCAAATGGAGCCATACCTATGCTCGCCTGATAACTGTTGTTGTAGGAGAATTCCACCAATGGTAGGTACTTATCCCAACTCCCTTTGAGATCTAAGACACAAAGTCTTAATAGATCTTCAAGAGTTTGAATAGTCCTCTCTGATTGTCCGTCCGTTTGAGGATGGTATGCTGAACTGAATCGTAAATCCGTGCCCATAGCTTTCTGCAAGCTAACCCAAAATCGTGAAGTGAATCTTGGGTCACGATCCGAAACTATGGATACTGGCATGCCATGCAATCTCACAATCTCGTTCACGTACATACTAGCAAGACGTTCAAGGGAATAAGTCTCACGTATCGGCAAGAAATGAGCGGACTTGGTTAATCTATCAACAATAACCCAAATCTCATCTATGCCTTGAGAAACCTTGGGAAGACTTGTAACAAAATCCATAGTAATGTGTTCCCACTTCCATTTCAGAATCTCAAGTGGTTGCAATGGACCCTTTGGTACTTGATGCTCCGCTTTTACACGTTGACAAGTTAAACATCTCGAGATAAACTCCGCGATCTCTCTTTTCATATTGCTCCACCAAAATGTATGTCGAAGATCGTGATACATTTTGGTACTCCCAGGATGGATTGCAAACGGTGTGTTGTGTGCCTCCATCATTATTCTATGCTTCAAGTCAAAATCGTTAGGAACACAAAGTCTGGAGTTGACTCGAAGTATTCCTTCTTCATCGATTCTTGCTTCTAGAATAGCACCTTCTTGCACTTTCTTCTTCATACGCATCAGCTCTATATCCGTAGCTTGAGCAGCTTTAACTTTATCGATTAAAGTCGGTTCTACTCGTATATTTGATATCATCATGTGGGTACTTGGAGCCTTCATCTCTATCTCCATCCTTTGCAAGTCATACAAAATGGGCCTTTGTGTTAAAAACATTGCACTCGTACCCGCATATGATCTTCTACTCAATGCGTCAGCTACTACGTTTGCTTTTCCAGGATGGTATTGGATGGTATAATCGTAATCTTTCAACAGCTCAAGCCAACGTCGTTGCCGCATGTTGAGTTCCTTTTGGGTGAAGAAATATTTGAGGCTTTTATGATCTGTATAGATCTTCACTTTCTCCCCATACAGGTAGTGTCTCCAGATCTTCAACGCAAAAAATGACTGCTGCCAACTCCAAATCATGAGTAGGATAATTCCTCTCATATTCTTTGAGTTGTCGTGAGGCATAGGCTATGACTTTCCCATGTTGCATGAGAACACATTCTAACCCTTTGCCTGAAGCATCGCTGTAGATAACAAATCCATCCGAACCAGATGGTATTGTCAAAACAGGTGCCGAAATGAGTCTCCTCTTGAGTTCTTGGAAACTCTTCTCGCATTCCTCACTCCATACGAATTTTGTATCTTTCCGAGTCAGCTGAGTTAACGGAGTAGCGATTCGAGAAAATCCTTCCACAAATCTCCGATAATAACCAGCTAAGCCCAGAAAGCTACGTACTTCGGTTACCGACTTCGGTTGCTCCCAACTTTGTATGGCTTCAATCTTCGCCGGGTCGACAGATACTCCATGTTTTGACACCACGTGCCCAAGGAATGCTACTTCCTCAAGCCAGAACTCACATTTCTTCAGTTTGGCATATAGCTTATTTTCACGAAGCCTTTGCAGTACCAGCTTCAAATGGCGCTCATGATCTTCACGGCTTTTGGAATAGATGAGGATGTCATCAATAAAGACAACAACGAACTGATCCAAATATTCTTTGAATACACGGTTCATCATATCCATGAAGGCAGCAGGAGCATTAGTCAATCCAAAAGACATTACTAAGAATTCATAATGCTCGTACCGAGTTCTGAAGGCAGTCTTTGGAATATCCTCAGTTTTAATCTTCAGCTGATGATATCCAGAACGAAGATCGATCTTTGAAAAGAATTGTGCTCCTTGCAACTGGTCAAACAGGTCATCAATGCGAGGTAGCGGATACCTATTCTTGATGGTGACATGGTTCAATTCTCGATAGTCAATACAAAGTCGCATACTCCCGTCTTTCTTCTTTACGAATAAAACAGGAGCACCCCAAGGAGACGTACTAGGACGAATAAAACCGATGTCCAACAACTCCTGTAGTTGGACTTTTAACTCCTGAAGTTCAATAGGAGCCATTCGATATGGGGTTTTAGAAATGGGCTTTGTACCGGGTTCAAGGTCAATAAAGAATTTAATTTCTCGTTCCGGGAGTAGACCGGGAAGTTCTTCAGGAAATACATCGAAAAATTCTCTAACAATAGAAATATTATTCAAATCTGACTTGTCTTTGTTCAAATCCATAACATGGGCTAAGAAAGCTTGACATCCGTTTTTCAATAAACGAATAGCTTTGTGGCTTGATATGACAGTGACTGATTTTAGTGGTTTAGTAGTTTGAATTCGTATGACAGGTTGGTTAGGAATATGAAAACTAACAACCTTACGAAAACAATCAATTTTAGCATGATGAGTGGTTAACCAATCAATTCCTAAAATCACATCAAAAGCAAGTATCTTTAAAGAGATAAGATCAACAGGTAATGTGATAGTGCCAACTTGGATCATGCAAGATTTATAAACTGTAGATGTAACGAAGGTTTCACCCAACGGAGTTTCAACAGATAAGTTAAAGTCCAATTTCTCCGGAGTCAAGTTTAAACGTTGAGCACACAAGCAGGAGAGATAAAAGAATGGGTAGAACCGGTATCTAGTAAAGTATAAACTTCGCAAGAATTCAAGATTAGCTTACCCGTGATCACCTCGTTCGGGTTTCTCGCGTTTTGGCCAGTAACGACAAACGCCCTTCCAGGAACCGCTGATTTCGACTTATCCGGGATAACTTTTGGAGTCACCATCCCCGCTGAACTTGGTTTTGCTACAGAACACTCTCGAGCTATATGACCTTCCTTTCTACAGTTATAACATACCTTGGATTGTTGTGGGCAGTTTGGGCTGATATGTCCCTCTTTCCCACATCTGTAACATACGACCGGTGGTCGTTCTCCTCCCCTAGAAACAGTTGATGTTTGTGCTGACGTCTTCACGTTATCATTGTTGTACCTTCTCTTCTTGAAATCTCCTCCCGACTCGCTCCTTCTATTATCACGACCACGATTACCACCAGAGTGGTTACCGCTTTTGTCCGAATGTTTTCCTCCCTGCTGGTTTTCATTGCTTCGATGACTGCCGCCACCGGTATGACCCTGGTTGTGGTCCCTCGGTTGCACATACTCATTATCTCGCTCTAATAATTGAGCCCTGTTTACAACATCTGAATATAAAGAAAATTTATGAGAGATAAGATATTGCCGAATCTCGGGTTTTAGACCTCTCAGAAACATCCTTGTCATTCGTTCCTCATTTTCGACCAAATGAGGTGCAAACCTGGATAACTCTGCAAACTTCACCTCGTACTGGGACACCGTCATGTTGTTTTGTTCCAGTCTAATAAACTCAACCTCCTTCATATGACGAATACTTTCAGGAAAGTACTTGTCATTGAACAGTTTTTGAAATGTTTCCCAGGACATGTTGAGTGCGTCAGGCTGGGTACGCTTCACAGACTCCCACCAGTAGTCTGCCTCACCGCGGAACATAAATGTGGCGAATGGAACCTTCTGTTCCTCCGTGCATCCCAAGACATCAAATATCTTGGTAATTTGCTTGACCCACGTTTCCGCCATGATCGGATCCGGCTTTCCCTTAAATTCTGGTGGTCCCAATTCTTTCCACCAAAATGATAAACTCTGAAAATTCAACAATTTCTGAACCAGTCATCTTGTAAAATTCGTAATAAATCATACGTTCATTTTTAACGGTTTAAAATTTGTGGACATATACTCAACTTATATATGTATAACATATCCAAAAATTACCACGATCCAACGGTCGGATTAAAAATTATAACCCCCGCAAACTATCTCAAAAACCCTGATTTTTAATACATCCATTCCGACAAAAATACTGACAAAAACCTCAACATTAACTCCTTCATTTTTAACCACAAAAATATATCCCTCATTTATATCCACATAAAATAAATATTTCCTTATCATATGAATCAATAATTAATTATTCACAAATAATATTACAGAATCACATTTATGACAACCAGGCCGTTCCCAGGAAAGAGGGGGCTTTCCAATAAGGATTTCTCTTTACTGGCGCGCAATTAGATGACCAAACCTCTCCTTAGACAGAACTTTCTAGACATTGCCAATAATGTTATCTAATAATATTATTCAAATAATATGAATTATTGATCTGATAAATGAAAATACTGTGCAGCAACAATTATTGAAACAACAATAATATAAAAATATAACGCAGCAATTATTGAATCAATAAAATAAAATATTGAATAATAACTACTGTAACAATTATTGAGTAGTGCCTTCTTACGTAAGAATCAATAATTGGTGCAATACCGTGTGCTACTGTATTTTAACCACCGGTATTCCAACAGTATTAACGGTAACAACTACGCCGTTATTTATAAACAACTTATACTTGTCGTTTTCTTCATCCAATCGCTTTCCGTTATGGGGCCCACACAAGGCTGCGTCGTCGTACGAATATTCCCCGACAGCAAGAATATTCCACGACCAACCGAATATTCACCGACCAAAAATAAATTTTTATAACCACTTGCTTATTTTGCAAAATTTGCACATTTCACCCATAACCAAAGTATTATATCAAATTAACCCCTTATTATTCACAATAATATTTAGAGAAAATTTGATTTTATTCATTAATAAGTTGGGGTCTTACAAATACTATTAGTAATAATAATTTTAATAATATGTAGAACTTCGTAGTAAAATTAATAGTATTGTATAACAATAATTTTAAAATAATAATAACAATTTTTAATAATAATAATAATAGTATTAATAATAATTTCAAAATAATAATAATAATAGTTTTTAAATAATAATAATAAAAATTAATTTTATAAAAATTTTAATTTTATAAAATTAATTGTATTTGGACCCTAGTAAAGTAATTAAAAAGTGTATTATCTCCTTTAAATAAAGTGGAGTAGTAAAATTTATTATCTTTAAAATAATAAATAATAATAATATAATAATAATAATAATAATAATAATAATAATAATAATAATAATAATAATTTCTAAATAATAATAATTTTGAAATAATAATAATTTTGAAATAATAATAATAATTTCAAATAATAATAATTTTTAAATAATAATAATTTCAACATTTTTAAATAATAATAATTTCTAAATAATAATAATTTTTAAATAATAATAATTTTTAAGTAATGACCATTTTGTAATTTTTGAGAGTACAGTTATTCGATTGTAAAAAAAAAAAGTTTCGGTAACCATAATAAAAATCGGATCATAGTACAGTAACCAAAAAATGTATTACAATTTGACTACAGATCCACATGGGAGTGGACCCTACGTGCCACCTCAGTGCCACTTGGATTCTGTTACTCTACTAAGCATTTTCGTCTGGTTTTTGAACGGAAATTAAAATTAATGACCATTTTGTAATATTTGAGAGTACAGTTATTATATTGTAATAAAAAAAGTTTCGGTAACCATAATGAAAATCGGACCCTAGTACAGTGACCAAAAAGTGATTTTTTCCGAGAATTTGAAGTAATTCTCGGTATGAATGGGTTGATTAACCATAAAACTTTAAATTGTCTAAGAAAAAGTATGAATCTTCGATTTTTTTTAATAAACCCAAGGTAGTAATTTACGGTAATAAATCACCGGAATTTTCATGTTGTCTAATCATGACGCAATCTAGAAGGATGTTAAGATGAGTATATAGGCTGTGGTACAATCGTAACCTTTGATGGTTGACATATGGGAGCTGGGCTAAACAATTCCTTCAGAGAGCGAAGGTATATACGAAACTGGCAATCGATCTAACTCACTGTGATGGCAGTGTAGATGAGACGTGAACTTTTATGTTAGTTGTTTGTGAGAAATCACTCAGAGTACCATATGGACTACTAGTAGAGAAGCGATGTGTGCTGAGTCCTAGAGAAGTAATAAGAAGAAGATAAGAATGTAAATCATCAAAGATGATGAATGTATTAAGTAAGACATCTCCGTATGTCATGAAGCTGTAAGCTGGTAATGAAAGTAGGTCGCGTAAACTTAGGTCGAAAGAACGTGAACTCTAAGAAGTAAAGTTAAGTAAACCAATACGTAAGTAAAATATATGACTATTTAGTTAGTGGATAAAGAATAAATACCCGTTGACCAGGATCGATGATCTAATTGATCAGTTAAAAGGGGCAAAGTATTTTTCCAAGATAAATTTGCGTACGGGGTATAGTCGGCTGAAAGTGAGGAAGAGGGAAGGTACCTAAGATGACATTCAGAACTCGTTATAGTTATGACAAGTTTCTAGTTATGTCGTATGTGTGACAACCCCAAAACAGGTCCATTCCATCCAACCTATTATGAGTCGCCAAATACATGGTATAGAAAATAACTACAACTTATTACAACAATTGTCGTGCAAAATACAATAACACATATGCTGTGAGTTTGGATACAAATATATACCAAATGTGACTCATGTCCCATCAGTGGACAACACCTCACAGTGGTACCTTACATAAAGGTATAGTCAAAAACTGTTTTAGAAATTAGAATCTTTGGGAAGTGCTCAAGAAAACCTTCGTACATGGGAGGCCATGCATCTAGGTTATGATAGATATCATATGGCCACATAATTATCCTTGGTTGACCCAATAGACCCCAAAGAAAAACGAGAAGTTTACTATCATATTCTTTCCAATGGTGAGTCTTCTCTTGACATATCATTATCTCCACTGTCTCTAATTAAAAATTATACTTCAAACAAACGCCAAGATTATATAGGTAGTGCTCGTAAAGATACTCAGCAAGTGGATGAGCACATCCCTGTCTTATGATGATACGAGGTTGTATGTCATTAGATATCGTGTATGATAGTGACAAAACACCCTTCCAACGTTGGGTTCGCCTCACCCTATTTTCTTTCCCAAATATAACTACTAATTGATGACCACCGTTCTATTCCCTTGTTACCCCCGCTCGACCCAGCTACACTCTTATTACCTGAAAGGAATTGTGAAACAAAAGGGTGAGCACAACTAGCCCAGTAAAAAAATTTAATGACTAAAGATAAACAAATTATGAATAGTCTTCATCAGTAATAAATCAGAGATTTAGAACATATGGTAGATGATAAAAATTTCAACCATAGTTGCAGCGGAACGAGCAATCCATTAGAAGAGTCAAATAGACAATAAAGTCTATTATCTTCTTCATGTTAAAAATCCACCAACAATGTTTTATCCTTGTAACATCACTCACAGTTCCTTTCCACAATCATATGAATAACTCATAATCATAATTGTGATTCTAAATTTTTCTTCGCACCAGGACGAAGAATATTTTTATTACCTGTTTTTACCTGAAACATCAAAGATCATGGTTATACCAAATCACAGTTCCTGTTCATAATCATGATAATAAATCTATTTTCGCACTACGGCCAAAGATATTCATCAACAAACCATCTTTGCACTACGGGCCAAAGATATTCAATAACAGTTCATCTTCGCAGTACAGGCCAAAGATATTCATCAATAATTCATTTTTACACTACAGGCCAAAGATATTTATCAACAGTTCATCTTTGCACTACAGGCCAAAGATATTCATCAATAATTCATCTTTGCACTACAGGCCAAAGATATTCTTCAACAGTTTATATTTGCACTATAGGCCAAATATATTAATATCTCAAAGAAATATATAATCGTTTCAGAATTATATAAACAATAATTATAATCATGTTGATCAATTCACCTTTACACTTAAGCTAAAGATATTCAGTTATAAATTCAATGGTCATGATCATACCAATCAACAATTCAACTTTGCACTACTGGCCAAAGAGAACTCATAGTCATGATCATACCAACAATCTACCCATCTTTACACTCAAGTGAAAGAGAATTTCAACATCAGAGTTATAAAAATGTTATATATGATAATTAAAAATATATGATCAAAACATTGATTTAATTTCAAGAGCAGTATTCATAAATCAACTATATTTGGTTAGAAAAAGAAACTAAATTTTGTCATGAATAGTAACTCGTGAATAGTAACTCATGAATAGTAACTCGTGAATAGTAACTCATGAATAGTAACTCATGAACAGTAACCTCGACATGAAAAAGGCAGAATTTCCACAATAATATACATACAAATATTTCGGTATAATGATATTGAAAGAATAATATTTCTTAAGCTTATAAACAATTTATTTAAATTGTTTACACTTTACTAATTAATGCATTTAATCATCATAAAATGCCAACTCTTACGATTTCATCATCAATAACCAAAACCCTCATCAAAAATCTGCATATACCTCATATAGGATTCTCAAGCCATAAAATCATATTTTCCAATTTTCTTACTTCACATAACATATTTAATTCATTTTCTCATAACTAGTCTATTTTCATAAAAAATACCAAATCAGTTCCAAAAATATTTCTTTTCTGGAATTTAGCAGAATATAGTCCCATATTGAACATATATTTTTCTCAGAATTTTTAAAACTCATTTACTATTTTTCATATGGCCAAAACCGCCGAATATTTAGACATTGATCATAAATTGTACTTTTATCCAAAAATTCCGAAATTTACAGAGTACACTGATATTATATAGATATACTTCTATTAAATTTTTATCAATTTTGGAGTTAACCACAAGGAGGTATAAGCGGTTACTTTTAAAATAGTCTTTTCCCGTAAAATTCATAACTCTTAATATATACATCTAAAAATCACCATTTTTGGACACAATCAATAAAACTCATCAAAATATCATTTCAAATTTTTTCAAAATTTCTGAAGGTCTGAAAAGTTACGAACATGAAAAACATAACAACCCTTAAAATTCCTTACTATCCCTTACCTCAAAAGTGCAGTATTTCTGACTGGAATGCAAAGCCGAAGGAAACTTGTACTGAATAGCAACTCTCAAAGTATCTAAATACTCACAAAATATGCTTTATAATATAGAGAGAGAAAAAGAGAAAGCTTATGTTTCTGGTGTGATTTTCAATTCTAACTTAGCCCTCTATTTATAAAAAAATGTTAGCATGCCGAAACAGACTTAACCTGCAACTTGATGGCTTTATGTAAGACCCCAAATTTTATGAAAATAAAAGTATTCAATTTTTCTTATAATTACAATTCAGTAAATGGTTAAATTGATAAAAAGTTAAAGTTATGGGTGAGATATGATTTTTTTTTTTCAAAATAAACAAGTGGTTATAAAATAATTATTGTTGTCGGGGAATATTCGTTGGTCGTGGAATATTCTTTCTGTCGGAAAATATTCGTACGACGGCGCAGCTATTTGTAGGCCCCATAATAAAAAATGGTCGGGGGAAGATAACGAAAAAATGAGTTTTTATAATTAACGGCGTAGTTGTTACCGTTAATACTGTCGGAATACCCGGTAGTTAAAAATACAGTAATACGCGTGGTTGCATAGTAACACACGGTTTTGCACAGTATTTTTGAATTATTATTTCTTACGAAGGAAGACACTACTCAATAATTGTTACAGTAATTACTGTTTAATATTTTATTTTATTGATTCAATAATTGCTGCGTTGATATTTTATATTATTGTTGTATCAATAATTGTTGCTGCACAGTATTTCTCATTATCAGATCAATAATTCATATTATTTGAATAATATTATTAGATAACATTATTGGCAATGTCTAGAAAGTTCTGTCTAAGGAGAGGTTTGGTCATCTAATTGCGCGTCAGTAAGGAGAAATCCTTATTGGAAAGCCCCCTCTTTTCTGGGAACGGCCTGGTTGTCATAAATGTGATTCTGTAATATTATTTGTGAATAATTAATTATTGATTCATATGATAAGGAAATATTTATTTTATGTGGATATAAATGAGGGATATATTTTTGTGATTAAAAATGGAGTTAATGTTGAGGTTTTTATTAGTATTTTTGTCGGAATGGAGGTATTAAAAATCAGGGTTTTTGAGATATTTTGCGGGGGTTATAATTTTTAATCCGACCGTTGGATCGTGGTAATTTTTGGATATGTTATACATATATAAGTTGAGTATATGTCCATAAATTTTGAACCGTTAAAAATGAACGTTTGATTTGTTATGAATTTTACGAGATGACTGGTTCAGAAATGTGTTGAATTTTCGGAGTTAATCATTTTGGTAAAAAATTCTAGAATTGGTGGGCCCCACTCTTGGTTGGTGAAGAAATGTGCTGAAATTTTTATTCAAATGTGGTGGGTGAGAATAGTGACAGGTAAAGGCATCAGGTTGCAGGTTAAGTCTGCTTTGTCGTGCTAACATTTTCCTATAAATAGAGGGCTAAGTTAGAATTGAAAATCACACCAAAAACATAAGCTTTCTCTCTTTCTTTCTCTATATTATGAAGCATATTTTGTGAGTATTTAGATACTTGGTGAGTTGCTATTCATCAGTGAAAGTTTTCTTCAGCGTCATATCCGATATCCAGTCAGAAGTGCTGCACTTTTGAGGTAAACGATTGTAAGGGATAATAAGAGATTTTAAGGGTTATTATGTTTTTCAGTTCGTAATTCTTCTGAATTCAGAAAATTCTGGAAAAATTTGAAATGATATTTTGATGAGTTTTATTGATTGTGTCCAAAAATGGTGATTTTTGGTTGTATAGATTAAGAGTTATGAATTTTACGGAAAAAAGACTATTTAAAAGTAACCGCTTATAACTCCTTGTGGTTAACTCTAAAATTGATGAACTTTTTATTGGGAGTACATGTATATGATAGGAGTATACTCTGTGAATTTCAGAATTTTTAGATAAAAGTACAATTTTTGATAAATGTCTAAATATTCGGTTGTTTTGGCCATATAAAAAATAGTAAATGACTTTTAAAAATTCTGAGAAAAATATATGTTCACTATGGACTATATTATGCTAAATCCCAGAAAAGAAATATTTTTGGAACTGATTTGGTATTTTTTATGAAAATAGTCTAGTTATGAGTAAATGAATTAAATATTTTTTGTGAAGTAAGAAAATTGAAAAATATGATTTTATGACTTGAGAATCCTATATGAGGTATATGCAGATTTTTGATGAGAGTTTTGGTTATTGGTGATGAAATCTTATGAGTTTGGCATTTTAAAATGATTAAATGCATTATTTAGTAAAGTGTAAACAATTAAAATAAATTGTTTATAAGTTTAAGAAATGTTATTATTTCAATATCATTATACCGAAATATTGGTATAATTTTATTATAGAATTTCTACCTTTTTGTGTCGGGGTTACTATTCATGGGTTACTATTCATGAGTTACTATTCACGAATTACTATTCACGGGTACTATTCACGACAAAATTGGTTTCTTTTTCTGACCAAATTATAGTTGATTTATGAATATTACTCTTGAGATTAAATCTATATGTTGATTATATTGATTGTAGTATCATATATAATATTTTTATAACCCTAATGATGATATTTCTCTTTGACTTGAGTGTAAAGATGGGTAGATTTTTGGTATGATCATGACTATGGGTTCTCTTTGGCCAGTAGTACAAAGTTGAATTGTTGACTGGTATGATCATGACCATTGAATTTATAATTGAATATCTTCAGCTTAAGTGCAAAGGTGAAATGATCAACATGGTTTTTATTATTGTTTGTATAAATGATTATATATTTCTTTAAGATATTAATATATTTGGCCTGTAGTGTAAATATTAACTGTTGATGAATATATTTGGCCGTAGTGCAAATATGAACTGTTGAGGAATATCTTTGGCCTGTAGTGCAAAGATGAAATATTGATGAATATCTTTGGCCTGTAGTGCAAAGATGAATTGTTGATGAATATCTTTGGCCCGTAGTGCAAAGATGACATGTTGTTGAATATCTTTGGCCAGTAGTGCAAAGATGAACAGATGTTGAGATAAACATGACCAGCTGGTGATACAAATGAATATCTTTGGCCGTAGTGTAAAGATGAAGTTATTAGTATGATTATGAACAGAAAATGTGATTTGGTGTAACCATGATCTTTGATGTTTCAGGTGATGAAAATTATCTTTGTCCTGGATGAGAAAAGGAATTTAGAA
Source organism: Panax notoginseng (assembly GCA_016801055.1). Classification (NCBI taxonomy): domain Eukaryota; kingdom Viridiplantae; phylum Streptophyta; class Magnoliopsida; order Apiales; family Araliaceae; genus Panax; species Panax notoginseng. The sequence goes on from CM029019.1 coordinate 127,188,537, forward strand.
TTACAATTATGATTATGAGTTATTCATATAATTGTGAAAAGGAACTGTTGATTAATAATACAGGGATAAAACATTATTGGTGGACTTTTAATGTGGAGAAGATAATAGACTTTATGGTCTATTTGACTCTTCTAATGGTTTGCTCGTTCCGCTGCAACTATGGTTAAAATTTTTATCATCTACCATATGTTCTAAATCTCTGATTTATTACTGATGAAGACTATTGATAATTTATTTATCTTTAGTCATGATATTCTTTACTGGGCTAGTTGTGCTCACCCTTTTGTTTCACAATTCCTTTCAGGTAATAATAGTGTAGCTGGGTCGAGCGGGAGTAACAAGGGAATAGAACGGTGTGTCATCAATTAGTAGTTATATTTGGTGAAGAAAATAAGGTGAGGCGAACCCAACGTTGGAAGGGTGTTTTGTCACTATCATACACGATGTCTAATGACATACAAACCTCGTGTCATCATAAGACAGGTTGTGCTCATCCACTTGCTGAGTATCTTTACGAGCACTACCTATATAATCTTAGTGTTTGTTTGAAGTATAATTCTCAATTAGAGACAGTGGAGATATATGAGAGTCAAGAGAAGACTCACCATTGGGAAGAATATGATAGTAAACTTCTCATTTTTCTTTGGGTCTATTACGTCAACCAAGGATAATTCTGTGATCATATGATATCTTTCATAACCTAGACGCATGGCCTCCCATATACGAAGGTTTCCTTGAGCACTTCCCAAAGATTCTAGTTCTAAAACAGTTTTTGACTGTACCTTTATGTAAGGTACCTTTTTGAGGTGTTGATACATGATAGTGTCCAATGTCACATTGGTTATATATTTGTATTCAAACTCACAGCATATGTGTTGTTGTAATTTGCACGACAATTATTGTAATAAAGTTGTAGTTGTTTTCTGTACCATGTATTTGACGACTCAAAATGGGTTGGGTGGAATGGACCTATTTTGGGGTTGTCACAGGTGGTATCAGAGCTTAGGGATATGATCTTTGGCGGAGATCGGGGAATAGAACTAGGAGGGGAGAGATGAGTAAATCCTTCGCTAGTGTGTCCTACCTAAGCTTATTTGTTGGTCAGTCATAATATCAGGATTTTATGTGATATGTTAATTTGTTAAATTAACCCTTGTTTTGAAGCTGTATTCTAGAATGATATTTGAAATACAGGAGATGAGCAATGGAAAAATTATGATGACAGGGAAGATGGAATCTGAAATGAAAAGAATGTATTCTCAACTTTTGAAATACCAGGTACGTAAATTTCGAGGAAGAAATTTCATAAGGAGGGGGAGATTGTAAGACCCCGAATTTTATGAAATAAAATTATTCAATTTTTCTTATAATTACAATTCAGTAAATGGTTAAATTGATAAAAATTTAAAGTTATGGGTGAGATGTGAATTTTTTTTCAAAATAAAACAAGTGGTTATAAAATAATCATTGTTGTTGGGGAATATTCGTTGGTCGTGGAATATTCTTTCTGTCAGGGAATATTCGTACGACGGCGCAGCTATTTGTGGGCCCCATAACAGAAAATGGTCGGGGAAGATAACGACAAAAATTGAGTTTTATAATTAACGGCGTAGTTGTTACCGTTAATACTGTTGGAATACCGGTAGTTAAAAAATACAGTAATGCGCGTGGTTGCACAGTAGCACGGTTTTGCACAGTATTTTTAAATTATTGATTCTTACGAAGGAAGACACTACTCAATAATTGTTACAGTAATTACTGTTCAATATTTTATTTTATTGATTCAATAATTGCTGCGTTGATATTTTATATTATTGTTGTTTCAATAATTGTTGCTGCACAGTATTTTCCATTATCAGATCAATAATTCATATTATCTGATAATATTATTAGATAACATTATTGGAAATGTCTAGAAAGTTCTGTCTAAGGAGAGGTTTGGTCATCTAATTGCGCGTCAGTAAGGAGAAATCCTTATTGGAAAGCCCCCTCTTTCCTGGGAACGGCCTGGTTGTCATAAATGTGATTCTGTAATATTATTTGTGAATAATTAATTATTGATTTATGTGGATATAAATGAGGGATATATTTTTGTGATTAAAAATGAAGGAGTTAATGTTGAGGTTTTTATTAGTATTTTTGTCGGAATGGAGGTATTAAAAATCAGGATTTTTTGAGATATTTTGTGGGGGTTATAATTTGTAATCCGACCGTTGGATCGTGGTAATTTTTGGATATGTTATACATATATAAGTTGAGTATATGTCCACAAATTTTGAGCCGTCAAAAATGAAGTATGATTTGTTATGAATTTTACGAGATGACTGGTTCAGAAATTGTTGAATTTTCGGAGTTAATCATTTTGGTGGAAAATTCTAGAATTGGTGGGCCCCACTCTTGGTTGTGAAGAAATGTGCTGAGATTTTTATTCAAATATGGTGGGTGGGAATAGTAGCAGTAAAGGCATCAGGTTGCAGGTTAAGTCTGCTTCGGCGTGCTAACATTTTCCTATAAATAGAGGGCTAAGTTAGAATTGAAAATCACACCAAAAACATAAGCTTTCTCTCTTTCTGTCTCAATATTATGAAGCATATTTTGTGATTATTTAGATACTTGGTGAGTTGCTATTCATCAGTGAAAGTTTTCTTCAGCGTCATATCCGATATCCAGTCAGAAGTGCTGCATTTTTGAGGTAAGAGATTGTAAGGGATAATAAGAGATTTTAAGGGTTATTATTTTTTCAGTTCGTAATTCTTCTGAATTCAGAAAATTCTGGAAAAAATTTGAAATGATTTTGATGAGTTTTATTGATTGTGTCCAAAAATGGTAATTTTTGGATGTATAATTAAGAGTTATGAATTTTACGGAGAAAGACTATTTTAAAAGTAACCGCTTATAACTCCTTGTGGTTAAAACTAAAATTGATGAAATTTTTATTGGGAGTACATGTATATGATAGGAGTATACTCTGTGAATTTCAGAATTTTTAGATAAAATCACAATTTTGATAAATGTCTAAATATTCGGTTGTTTTGGCCATATAAAAAATAGTAAATGACTTTTAAAAATTCTGAGAAAAATATATGTTCACTATGGGACTATATTATGCTAAATCCCAGAAAAGAAATATTTTTGGAACTGATTTGGTATTTTTTATGAAAATAGTCTAGTTATGAGTAAATGAATTAAATAATGTTTGTGAAGTAAGAAAATTGAAAAATAGGATTTTATGACTTGAGAATCCTATATGAGGTATATGCAGATTTTTGATGAGGATTTTGGTTATTGGTGATGAAATCTTATGAGTTTGGCATTTTAGAATGATTAAATGCATTATTTAGTAAAGTGTAAACAATTAAAATAAATTGTTTATAAGTTTAAGAAATGTTATTCTTTCAATATCATTATACCGAAATATTGGTATGAATTTTATTGTGGAATTTCTACCTTTTTGTGTCGGGGTTACTCTTCATGAGTTACTATTCACGAGTTACTATTCACGGGTACTATTCACGACAAAATTGGTTTCTTTTTCTGACCAAATTATAGTTGATTTATGAATATTACTCTTGAGATTAAATCTATATGTTGATTATATTGATTGTAGTATCATATATAATATTTTATAACCCTAATGATGATATTCTTTTTTGACTTGAGTATAAAGATGGGTAGATTTTTGGTATGATCATGACTATGGATTCTCTTTGGTCAGTAGTACAAAGTTGAATTGTTGACTGGTATGATCATGACCATTGAATTTATAATTGAATATCTTCAGCTTAAGTGCAAATGTGAAATGATCAACATGGTTATAATTATTGTTTTTATATAAATGATTATATATTTTCTTTGAGATATTAATATATTTGGCCTGTAGTGCAAATATGAACTGTTGATGAATATATTTGGCCGTAGTGCAAATATGAACTGTTGAGGAATATCTTTGGCCTGTAGTGCAAAGATGAAATATTGATGAATATCTTTGGCCTGTAGTGCAAAGATGAATTGTTGATGAATATCTTGGCCCGTAGTGCAAAGATGACATGTTGTTGAATATCTTTGGCCAGTAGTGCAAAGATGAACAGATGTTGAGATAAACATGACCAGCTGGTGATACAAATGAATATCTTTGGCCGTAGTGTAAAGATGAAGTTATTAGTATGATTATGAACAGGAAATGTGATTTGGTGTAACCATGATCTTTGATGTTTCAGGTGATGAAAATTATCTTTGTCCTGGATGAGAAAAGGAATTTAGAATTACAATTATGATTATGAGTTATTCATATAATTGTGAAAAGGAATTGTTGATTAATGTTACAGGGATAAAACTTTATTGGTGGACTTTTAATGTGGAGAAGATAATAGACTTTATGGTCTATTTGACTCTTCTAATGGTTTGCTCGTTCCGCTGCAACTATGGTTGAAATTTTATCATCTACCATATGTTCTAAATCTCTGATTTATTACTGATGAAGACTATTGATAATTTATTTATCTTTAGTCATGATATTCTTTACTGGGGCTAGTTGTGCTCACCCTTTTGTTTCAATTCCTTTCAGGTAATAAGAGTGTAGCTGGGTCGAGCGGGAGTAACAAGGGAATAGAAGGTAGTCATCATTTAGTAGTTATATTTGGTGAAGAAAATAGGGTAAGGCGAACCCAACGTTGAAAGGGTGTTTGGTTTGTCACTATCATACAAGATGTCTAATGACATATAAACTCGTGTCATCATAAGACAGGGTTGTGCTCATCCACTTGCTGAGTATCTTTACGAGCACTACCTATATAATCTTAGTGTTTGTTTGAAGTATAATTCTCAATTAGAGACAGTGGAGATAATGATAAGTCAAGAGAAGACTCACCATTTGGAAGAATATGATAGTAAACTTCTCGTTTTCTTTGGGGTCTATTGGGTCAACCAAGGATAATTCTGTGGCCATATGATATCTATCATAACCTAGACGAATGACCTCCCATGTACGAAGGCTTCCTTGAGCACTTCCCAAAGATTCTAGTTTCTAAAACAGTTTTTGACTGTACCTTTATGTAAGGTACCATTATGAGGTGCTGATACATGATAGTGTCCAATGTCACATTTGGTATAATATTGTATTCAAACTCACAGCATATGTGTTTTGTTGTATTTTACACGACAATTGTTGTAATAAAGTTGTAGTTGTTTTTCTGTACCATGTATTTGACGACTCAAAATGGGTTGGGTGGAATGGACCTATTTTGGGGTTGTCACACTTTACCTGCAACTATTCCCACCCACCACATTTGAATAAAAATCTCAGCACATTTCTTCACCAACCAAGAGTGGGGCCCACCAATTCTAGAATTTTCCATTTAAAATGATAAATTCCGAAACTTCAATAATTTCTGAACCAGTCATCTCGTAAAATTCATAATAAATCATACGTTCATTTTTAACGGTTCAAAATTTGTGGGACATATACTCAACTTATATATGTATAACATATCCAAAATTACCACGATCCAACGGTCGGATTAAAAATTATAACCCTCGCAAAATATCTTAAAAAACCTAATTTGATTTTCAATACCTCCGTTTCGACAAAAAATACAGATAAAATACCTCAACATTAACTCCTTCATTTTTTAACCACAAAAATATATCCTCATTTATATCCACATAAAATAAATATTTCCTTATCATATGAATCAATAATTAATTATTCACAAATAATATTACAGAATCACATTTATGACAACACAGGCCGTTCCCAGGAAAGAGGGGGCTTTTCAATAAGAATTTTTCCTTATGGCGCGCAATTAGGTGACCAAACCTCTCATTAGACAGAACTTTCTAGACATTGCCAATAATGTTATCTAATAATATTATTCAAATAATATGAATTATTGATCTGATAATGGAAATACTGTGGTGATAATTATTGAACAACAATAATATAAAATTTTAACGTAGCAATTATTGATTCAATAAAATAAAATATTAAACAGTAATTACTGTAACATATATTGAGTAGTGCCTTCTTACGTAAGAATCAATAATTTCAAAATACTATGCAATATCGTGTGCTACTGTACAATAACGCGTATTACTGTATTTTAACCACCGGGTATTCAACAGTGTTAACGGTAACAACTACGCCGTTATTTGTAAAAATTCAAATTTGTCGTTTTTCTTCATCCGACAGTTATTCTGTTATGGGGCCCACAAATGGCTGCGCCGAGCGTACGTATATTCCCCGACAGAAAGAATATTCACGACCAAAACGAATATTCCCCGACAATAATGAATATTTTATAACCACTTGTGTATTTTGAAAAAAAAAATCATATATCACCCTTAACTTTAACATTTATCAATTTAACCATTTACTGAATAGTAATTATAAGAAAAATTGAATACTTTTATTCATAAAATTCGAGGTCTTACAATCTCCCCTCCTTATGAAATTTCGTCCCCGAAATTTACGTACCTGGTATTTCGAAAAGTAGAGAATACCTTGCTTTCATTTCAGATTCTATCTCCTGGGTCACCATGATTTCTCCATTGCTTATCTCCCGTGATAACTTCATTTGGGTTCCTCACTTGTTGGAAAGTCATGACAACCGCTCTCCCTTGAACTACCCGGCTTTGACTTGTTTGGGGCAGCATTTGGCGTCATCACTACCGTTGAAATATACTTTTCTATAGGGCATATTCCTCCCTCAACTGCCTCGTCGTACTCCTGATTCATGATCTGAATCATCAATCTTCGATCCATATCGAATTCAGATTGACCGCTCTGTACTGGGTAATTCAAACTCGATGTTGGGTTCTCCCCAATTTCTCTTTCCAAAAAGAGAAATTCATATCAAATACAATCTAAGAGGCTAAAATAGATGATATGAATTTCTCTTTTTGGAAAGAAATTGGGGGAACCTATCTGAGTCGCCAAATACATGGTACAGAAAATAACTACAAACTTTATTACAATAATTATCGTGCAAAAATACAATAACACATATGCTGTGAATTTGGATACAAATATATACCAAATGTGACTCATGTCCCATCAGTGGACATCACCTCATAGTGGTACCTTAATAAAGGTATAGTCAAAAACTGTTTTAGAAATTAGAATCTTTGAGAAGTGCTCAAGAAAACCTTCGTACATGGGAGGCCATGCATCTAGGTTATGATAGATATCATATGGCCACAGAATTATCCTTGGTTGACCCAATAGACCCCAAAGAAAAACGAGAAGTTTACTATCATATTCTTTCCAATGGTGAGTCTTCTCTTGACATATCATTATCTCCACTGTCTCTAATTAAAAAATTATACTTCAAACAAACGCCAAGATTATATAGGTAGTGCTCGTAAAGATACTCAGCAAGTGGATGAGCACATCCCTGTCTTATGATGATACGAGGTTGTATGTCATTAGATATCGTGTATGATAGTGAACAAAACACCCTTCCAACGTTGGGTTCGCCTCACCCTATTTTCTTCACCAAATATAACTACTAATTGATGACCACCCGTTCTATTCCCTTGTTACCCCCCGCTCGACCCAGCTACACTCTTATTACCTGAAAGGAATTGTGAAACAAAAGGGTGAGCACAACTAGCCCAGTAAAAAATTTAATGACTAAAGATAAACAAATTATGAATAGTCTTCATCAGTAATAAATCAGAGATTTAGAACATATGGTAGATGATAAAAATTTCAACCATAGTTGCAGCGGAACGAGCAATCCATTAGAAGAGTCAAATAGACAATAAAGTCTATTATCTTCTTCATGTTAAAAATCCACCAACATTTTTTATTCTTGTAACATCACTCAACAGTCCTTTCCACAATCATATGAATAACTCATAATCATAATTGTGATTCTAAATTTTTTTTCGCACCTAGGACGAAGAATATTTTCATCACCTGTCTTTACCTGAAACATCAAAGATCATGGTTATACCAAATCACAGTTCCTGTTCATGATCATGCTAATAAATCCATCTTCGCACTACGACCAAATATATTCATCAACAAACCATCTTTGCACTACGGGCCAAAGATATTCAATAACAGTTCATCTTCGCACTACAGGCCAAAGATATTCATCAATAATTCATCTTTGCACTACAGGCCACAGATATTCATCAACAGTTCATATTTGCACTACAGGCCAAAGATATTCATCAATAATTCATCTTTGCACTACAGGCCAAAGATTGTTCAACAGTTTTATATTTGCATTATAGGCCAAATATATTAATATCTCAAAGAAATATATAATCGTTTCAGAATTATATAAACAATAATTATAACAAGTTGATCAATTCACCTTTACACTTAAGCTAAAGATATTCAGTTATAAATTCAATGGTCATGATCATACCAGTCAACAATTCAACTTTGCACTACTGACCAAAGAGAAACCATAGTCATGATCATACCAACAATCTAACCCATCTTTACACTCAAGTGAAAGAGAATTTCAACATCAGGTTATAAAAATGTTATATATGATAATAAAAATAATATGATCAAAACATAGATTTAATTTCAAGAGCAATATTCATAAATCAACTATAATTTGGTTAGAAAAAGAAACAAATTTTGTCGGAATAGTAACTCGTGAATAGTAACTCATGAATAGTAACTCGTGAAATAGTAACTCATGAATAGTAACTCATGAATAGTAACCCCGACATGAAAAAGGTAGAATTTCCACAATATATATACATACAAATATTTCGGTATAATGATATTGAAAGAATAATATTCTTAAGCTTATAAACAATTTATTTAAAATGTTTACACTTTACTAATTAATGCATTTAATCATCATAAAATGCCAACTCTTACGATTTTAATCATCAATAACTAAAACCCTCATCAAAAATCTGCATATACCACATATAGGATTCTCAAGCCATAAAATCCTATTTTCCAATTTTCTTACTTCACATAACATATTTAATTCATTTTCTCATAACAAGTCCATTTTCATGAAAAATACCAAATCAGTTCCAAAAATATTTCTTTTCTGGGATTTAGCAGAATATAGTCCCATATTGAACATATATTTTTCTCAGAATTTTTAAAACTTATTTACTATTTTTTCATATGGCCAAAATCGCCGAATATTTAGACATTTATCATAAATT